>RJWJ010008991.1:0-51308 GCA_004363605.1 Indri indri | reverse complement strand
TAATTGATGCACCCTTCTCATTCCTGACTGTAATGGGACTACTTCTAGTGTTTTCCTATTTAGCCTAATGATGGTTTATGAATTGACACAGAGATATTTTAATTCATGAGTATTTTAATGGGATGCTGGAAGGTGATTCTGTTATATTTCATTCACTACCAGTTTAATCCAGAAACCTGAAGAATTCAAATGCATATAAAGGCTCTTCCCCTGATTTAAAGACTGGATTAATTTCTGAGCACAGTTTTGAAAAACACGTTTTTCAGGGGCAAAAAGGGGGACATATAAGTGGAGGCAGATATTCATGAAGTATAAACTACTAGGCAAAGGGGGAAACTTTCTGTTTTATCTGGTTTAAAGATAGTTTTATATAATATAATTGTAGCCAGGTGAAAAATTATTCAGACTAATGAATAAGACCTTTTTTGTTTTTAAGGTGACTCTTTAACAGCACTGTACAAACCACATCAACTCTGGCGATCAGACCCATTTTGGGCAGTCTATTGAAGGACTCAGACCTGCATTATACTCCTAACAGCACAATAGACACTCACCAAAGTAAAATCAAAAGTCCAGAACCTGGATTCCATGATGAATTGAGAGGTAAAACAAAACAATAAGAATTCACCCAACAATATGAGCAGAAATCTACCCCAAATATCAATCCTCTCAATAAATGTGAATGGCTTGAATTGTCCCCTGAAGAAACACAGACTGACTGAGTGGACAAAAAATTATAAGCCAAGTATCTGCTGTCTCCAGGAAATGCATCTAACCCACAAAGACACTTGCAGACTCAAGGTCAAGGATTAGAAAACAAACTTCCAGGCAAATAAAAGCCAAAAGAGAGCAGGGGCAGTGATCTTTATTTCAGATGACATGAACTTTAAAATAGCAAAAGTAAAGAAAGATAAAGATGGTCACTATATAATGGTGAAAGGAAAAATCCAACAAAAAGACTTAACAATTCTTAATATCCATGCACCCAACACAGGAGCACCCAGATATGTAAAGCAAACCCTGTTTGATCTAAATAGCATGATAAACAGTAATGCCATAGAAGCTGGGGATTTCAACACCCCACTGACTGAATTGGACAGATTCTCCAAACAGAAAATAAGCAAAGAAACGATGGACTTAAACAGAGCTCTAGAACAAATGAGTCTAACAGACGTCTACAGAACATTTCACCCCCCCAAAAACCAAATATACATTTTTCTCATCAGCTCACAGAACTTCAAAATCGATCACTTCCTAGGCCAGAAATCAGACCTCGACAATTTTAAAAATATAGAAATCATACCATGTATCTTCTCAGACCGTAGTGGCGTAAAATTAGAAATCAATTTCAACAGAAACACTCACCACTTCACAAAATCATGGAAATTAAACAATCTATTGCTGAACGACTTCTAGGTCAAGGAGGAGATCAGATGGAAATCAGGAGATTCTTCGAACTAAATGATAACAGGGACACAAGTTATAAAAATCTGTGGGGTACAGCAAAAGCATTCCTGAGAGGAAAACTAATAGCATTAAATGCTCACATCCAAAAGACAGAAAGCTCATAAATCAACAAACTAATAAACTGTCTTAAGGAACTGGAAAAGGAAGAGCAAATGAACTCTAAACCTAGCAGAAGAAAAGAAATAACTAAGATCAGAGCAGAACTAAATGAAATTGAGAACAAAAGAACTCTACAGAAGATCAGTAAAAGCAAAAGTTGGTTTATCAGAAAGATAAACAAAATTGATAGCCCTCTTGCTAGATTGACAAGAACTAGAAAGGAAAGGACTTTAACAAACTCAATCAGAAATGAAAATGAGAAAATGATTATGAATGACATATGCATTTAATTGAATATAGAGAGTTTATGCTGTAACCATAAGTCAATTCAAAACCAGCGGATACCTTACTGTATTCATCTTTATAAACTTTGATCTTGTTATGGACCAATTGGTTTCCAAGAAAGGTAAAGCAGAAGATATACTTTCAGTGTTAGGGATATACATGTCATATTTCAGCTGACCATTGCCTTTTGACTAGTTGTTCTATATTTAGGGGCATTCCCACTTAAATCCTGCCTCTTTAATGTAGGAGTTGGAATTCAGTTTGCCAGTGTTTCTGACAGCCTGTGACTTAGCTTCTCCCAATGAACCCACCTACATAAGCCTTTTTTAAAGTCTGATGTGTGGAATTGCTTCCTATGGAGGGGGGCTGTGTGGGTGGACAGGCAGCAGCTTTTAGGGGCAACAGTGGCAGCAGTCCTAACAGTGGGGTCCATGCCCAGGACTGAGCCTGCAATCAGTTCACAGATCCTGGCTGCTTAGTACCAAGTCCCATTCCCTGATCTCTCTAGGGATTCTGGAAAAAGTTACTTAATACCCTCTAAGAAATTTTCTGCTTACGCTAGTTATTAGTGGACCCTGTGCTTTGCAGCTAACAACCCTAATCAGCACCTGGTACAGAAGGAAAAATACCACTGAGATCATAGTCCATCAGAAGCATAGTGGGGAGCTGAATTTTCAACCCTGAATATTTTGACCCATTAGGTACATGCTCTAGGAATGTATCTGTTTATGTAATGCCTGGTTAAGGGAAAAAAGAAAACTCAAGTTGGCCAACTCTAGCTTTGTTGGAACATGGTCTATTGCATAGTTTTTTGTATGTCAAACAATAAGTTTAGTTGATTGTTTATGGTCATTAAATCTGTCCTTTGTTTTGGCACCCTGGCAACACAGCTTATAACTTAGAGCACACTGTAGATTCCTAATGAGTTTTTGTACTTGCGCCAGGATGAGTTTTATAGATGCAGATAAACAAAACTCATCTGTTTATAATTTGCTAGTGTAAATGTGCCTGCCTGCAGGTTCCTGAAGCTTTGTGCCTTGGATGGTGACTGGGGAAAAACACAGGATCCTGTTTATGATGCAGCATGTAGTTTCCAAAATGTAATCCCCTCAGCATCTCACTGTGGTTAGAACCCTCCCATTATCTCCTTACATTAAAGAGACCATACCACTGGATTTTCCAATTCATTTAGTGATGTTTTGACGTGAGAGCAGAGGCATAGATCAACAAAGATTAGAATTTCCAAGGGTTTCCCACCTGTTGGAAGATAAAAACCTTCTCTTTGGAAGAATTTGGCACATCAATGCTATCTGTAAATAGGAGATGTAACTAAACCAAATTACTTCTAACCTGAAAGAGAATAGCATGTGTATCACTTAGATTGGATGGGCCAGTAGCGGGGAAGGTGTCAGACATTTTCCCAGGAAAAGGAAACATTAGTATTAGCTCCATTTTGATGAGATGAAGAGTAGTTCCATTGAAGCCTAGTGAGGTTGGGTAATACAGGTGGGTTAGTAAGTGGCAAAAGTGGGTCTCAAACCCATGTCTACCTGACTGCAGAGCCTGCCCTCTCCTCCCCTCTTCTGCCCCCAGTCTCTGCGCTGGGGCTCGCCATGCTGGCTGGGGGGTAGACACTGCCTTGGCATGTCCATTGGCTGCATATTTGATCCCTGGCATTCTGGTTAGGACCACCTTCAGCTCTCTGTCCTGTTAAATATGATTTTGACTTTTATATCTTTAAGGCTTTCTCTGAATTTCCAGAAAACATATGTCTATAGGATAGATACATCTTCAGGTGGGTTTCCTGGAGATATACATCCTCTGGGTTTTGAATAACCACAAATGACAAATTAAATGCTCTAATTCAATTGCTTTCTTAAATTTCTACTGTAGGCCACTTCCTCATGGTTTTCTGAACATCAGGAAAATGAAAGAGTTGCCATTCAATGCTCAGAGAAGGCAAGTGCTTCAGACACAGCAAACTTTTTTTTTCCATTTTAGTTAAATGAATTCTTCCTCCTTTCCAGTTTTTTTATTTTAATCTCCAATTATAACCAGGCAGAAATGCTGTGAAATTTTGCCAAGAAACAGCACTGTTTCAAATGCATTGGACTCTGAAGCCCAAAGGACTCCAAATGAAATAAACTATATTTTAAACTACTTAATCGAATCATAGTTTTGCAAGAATGTGGCTATTAGCTAGACTGGGGCTTGTGTATCTGTGTGAATCAGGGCCATTTTATGTTTTTTCTAAAAGCTAAAACATTGCTAAGCTTTTGAATTAGTGGTTGAGCTATGCAACCTTTTCTTCCACTGATGATTTTCACTCCCAGCCCCACCCCTGGAGAGGCAGCCGCCTTCCTTGAGGTCACCTGGGGCCTCTCTATTGTCCTGATTTAACGGTATTACTAAATCGTGCCTTATGCCTTCACAGCTTTAGACAGAGTCAATTTCCACTCACTTCCAATCTAACTCTGCCCTTTGATGTCTGAAGTTTGCTATTTACCTTCTCCCTTCCTGGATAAGCCAAGGCTCTTGCCTCTGAAGTTCGATTTAGCACACCTTCCAGATGCAAACGGTCCCCAGCTCCTGTAAATTCTGCCCCTGGACAGCCTTCACACCTGTAATCTCCTCTCCTCTCCTGTCGCTGCTTTGATTCAGGCCTTCATTTCTCACCTGGATGGAGGATTGCAGAGCCCGCCGAGTGGTCTGCCTCCTCCTTCTCTAGCCCCCGCTCCTCACTGCTGCCAAGGCATTCCTTCAGGTCAGACCTCTGCTGGAATGCGTTTCGCGGCTTTTTGTAACTTTAAGGATACAGTACAAACTCCTTATCATGGAAAGGAAGGGAGAAAGGAAGGAAGAAGACAGGTCTATTCTTGCCTTGGCTCTTGCATCCACATCGGCACTATTCCTCGCGCCTTCCACGCTCTTACTCTTCCTCCAGCCAAGTCACGGTGTTTCCTCTTATTTTCAACATCCTCTTTCTTCCTGCCATCTGGCTAACACATACATGCACTCCATGGCTCAGCTCAGCACCAGCTCTTTGGGAACCTTCTCCAAGCCCCGTGATTCTGTGTGACCCCTCATCTGTGCCCCCTCAGTCATAATCCCCTCGCTCAGTTTTACATTGTGTACTTACCTGCTGTCCTTCTGGATGAAGAAAAACTAGGGGGCAGGGTCTTCCTCATCCTTGAATCTAGAGGACAGCATGAGCCTAGCATGCAGTAGGTATTGAATAAACGTGTGAATGATTGCTCACCAAAGGAATCTCACTTCCTGTGGCTCATAAGACTCTTTGCATCTTAGACACTGCTCCCTGCTCTTCACTCTGCAGATCCCAGCACCTGGCAAATTCATTCACTCCCATGGTCTCACTTAGGAATACAGATGACTTTTAAAACTCTCTCTCTTCTTTTCTCCTTGCTTTGGTCCCAGGTGACACTCACTTTTAAGACATTTCTAGGTTGTCTATTTGAGAGACTTTATCATACCTTATCTTTATCGTAACGTATCTCCAGTGCCTGGCACAGGACTGGCTGATAGAAGATGCTCGATCAGAGGGTAAAACACATCCCAGACAAAGAGTCTGAGGTCCAGAGAGGTTACTGACTTACCACCATCACTCACCTGCTATCTGGTGCAGCTGGTGTGAACTCATTTATTCTGACTTCTCATCCTCAGCTCTGATCCCTAGCACCCTGCAATGTTGAAGTGTGGCTACATTTTATAATAATGATATTAATCACTGAGAGAAGAGTTGGGGATTTTTCATGGTGGATTTGAGCTGGGTTTGTATGAAGGTTGCATTTTCATCCTCCTTCTTTGCCTCTTATTTCTCCCGAAATTTCATTCTCTTTATATCTTTTCCTGAGAGTTAGCATGTGTATTTTAGGTGTGCCTGCCTTAGTGTTACACTAGCAAGTAAAGTCTGTATCTATTTGAGCTCTGTTTCTGGAGTGCCTGTTTTAGCCAAGACAGGCTAAAGTGTTAAAATAGACCTCACAAATGATGAGTCCAGCACAATAGAAGTGTCTTTTTCACTCGTGGAAGCCCTTGGCAGATCCAGATCAAGGGGGCGACAGTAAGGTGGCTTCTTCTTGTGATTATTCAGGCTGGCATGGGACTCTGCCATCTTTAATTTCTTTCTTTTTTTTTTTTTTTTTTTTTTGAGACAGTATCACTCTGTTGCCTGGGCTAGAGTGTTGTGGCGTCATCCTAGCTCATAGCAATCTCAAACTCCTGGGCTCAAGCAATCCTTCTGCCTCAGCCTCCCAAGTAGCTGGGACTACAGGCATGTGCCACCATGCCTGGCTAATTTTTTCTATATATTTTCAGTTGTTCGATTAATTTCTTTCTATTTTTAGTAGAGATGGGGTCTCGCTCTTGCTCAGGCTGGTTTCGAACTCCTGAGATCAAACAATCCGCCCGCCTCGGCCTCCCAGAGTGCTGGGATTACAGGCGTGAGCCACCGCGCCCGTCCTCTGCCATCTTTAAAATGCAGCTTCCAAGCTTGCTGTTTGTGATAGCTCTTCACTTAAGCAGCTGGAAGGAGAAAAAGCATGGTGGCAGTGTGCAGGAGGTTTTATGTGCTAGCCAGGAAGTAGGTTACTAACTGGACCTGATTTTCCTCAAATTATATTGGTTTTAGAACAGAAATTTCCATATCCAGGGAAACCCTTCAGTCCTTGGCAAACTGGGACAGCTGGTCATTCTGCTTGGATGTGGTGTACCTCACCTCTACTCATCTTCCATTAGCTAGAACTCATCAGAAGGTCACACCAGACTGCAAGAGGTGCTGCGAAGGGTGGTCTATCAGTGTGCCCAGGATGCAGCCTCAGCCTCACAGAGAGGTCTCTGCACAGACAGTTGTTGGATGTTTCTTATAACTATAAACACTGAGCCTGAGGAGCCTAAAAACTGGTTTACAAGAGGAAATAGACACAGAGGGGTAGGAAAAGGACCCAAAATCCAGACCAAGAGTTGATGCCTGAATAAAGCCTTTGTTGGTGATTACTAACCATATGGGGAGCTGTCCTGCATTTCCTACCACAACCTCAGTCAGGGTCCAGAGTGGGGCTTTTCATGACTAAGACTACATATAATCACGTTTCAAAATTGCACCTTTTTTTCACCCACATGTCAGGGATTCATTTGCAGAACGCCTATAAGGAACAGAAACTTTGTAGTGGCAAAACAAAATGATCTCCACTGGACTTCATCTACTTGTAGCTTTGAGGAATATGTTCATTGTATCTGTTTTTGGAGAATCTTGCTTGATTGCTGTCTACTAGCAGACACGATTTGACCCATTGCATATTTAAATCCATCCCATATTAATCATAGCATCGTTTGTTGCAAGCTTTCTATGTGCTAAGGACCACGCTAAATGCTTTACTTACATTATCTCATTTTATCCTCATAACACTAACATGCTTTAATTTTCCCTCTGTTACAGATGAGGAACTCAAGGCTGATAGAGGTTAAGTGATTTGTGCATCACCACACAGCTGTATACTGCAGGATGAAGATTTAGCCCCAATCCTGTCTCGCTCTAATGCCTGATTGCATATACTACATCAGAGAGACCACTGAGAGGGGATTATATTGTTAATTTTGGGATAAGCTAAAACCTACCCCAAGAATACCATTTTTCTCTAGGATGAGATGAAAGGAGAGGTAAGAAATACATGCTCTAATAACATGCTAGTTAAATAAGTCCTGTGTTACAGTATATTGTCCTATTTCTAGAAACACTTTCATATTTGTACATGTGTGTATGTGTGTGTGTCTGCCTGTGTGTGTGTGGTCAAGGCCAAAGTCAGTCAGCAAGTGCTTATCAGGCATCAAGCACATATATAAGGGACCCTGAGGTATGCTGTCCTGTTCCCTCCTTTCCAGAACTCAGGTATTTATTCTCCCAGCTTCTGGAAATGTTGGTAGGTGATAGCTCAATTCTTCTTCAGGACTTTCCTTCAGCTAAAGAGACATGTCTTGCCCAAGGTCACACCCTCCTCTGAGGACAGTCTATACCCAATATGACTGGTTGATACAAGAGTTCAAATGGGGGCAACTCTGAAGTCCATCCAAGCTCCAAACCTCTGTGTACGATCAGCAGAGGCTTATTGCTGTTGTATCACACATCAACTTTTCCCTCTCTGAGCAATGATGTTCCTTTCATGCCTCTACAAGTGATGACACTGACATTAATAGCCCCTAGAGAAACTTCCTGTGTGCCAATCTCCATCTCAGAGTTGGCTTCCTGGGGAATCTAAACCACATTTTGTGCCACGTGCCATTGTCATAGTCGATGTAGTCTCTCTCTCTCTCTCTCTCTCTCTCTCTCTCTCTCTCTCTCTCTCTCTCTCTCTCTCTCTCTCACACACACACACACACACACACACACACACACCCCTTAAATAAGCATAGATTATTCAAAAATGAATTATTTGCTATATACCACTCTACTGTTCCTTCTGCAATGGGCCATATAGAGAGGAAAACATTGCATTTGGCATGTGTTTCTGATAGTAAGGATGTGAATCTGCATAAAAGTCTTCATTTTGAATTTTTAAAAAGTATTGTTTATATCTTTCCCCTTCGGCCCCCCTTAACATTAATTATTATGCAGTAAATATAAACACAAGAATAGAATCAGGGACAGGGTCAAAACAGGCCAGCAAATATATGGTTATGTAGGAGGATAGATGTGCTTTAGCAGAAAGAGCACCCTGTAGGTTTTACCTTCTAAATATTTCTTGACCTCATCTACTTCCTTCTTTTCTCTTTATTTTCTCTTGCTTGGTTTGGTCTACCAGTCTTACATAGATTACTATTAATACAACAGATATTTCCTGGCTTTTTCCCTGTCTCCTTTCTTATTCCCTCCGAACAAATGTCTATATTACACCAGTGATTTGCAGTATAAATCTGACATGCTGTCTCACATGCTTAAACCTTCGAGTGGCTCTCTTTGGTACAGATGACTAGCTGTCCTCCAAAATGTATGTTCCCTTTCCATAGGATAGAGTTATCTTTAGAAAGCAGCAATTATATTTGGCAGGTCCCTCTTGTTTCTGGGTGTGACTATGTGATTAGCTCTTGCCAATGGAATGTTAGCAAAAGTGATGTAAGTCACTGCCAGGCCATGCATTTTAAGAAATTTATGTGGTTTTTCATGCTGTCTTCTCATCTCTTCTGCTGGAAGAAGATAAGGCCCTAGGGGTTGATGGTGTCACAAGATAAAAGAAGCCTGAGTTCCCAGGTCACCTTTTAGAAGAGGGCTTTCTGCTAACCAGAATCTTCTGCTTCAAACTATTACATGAGCAAGAAATGATTTTCTGTTGAGTTTCAGCCAGTATACATATCGAGGTCTAACAGCAGCTAGCCCACTCAAACTAGTAGATTCTTTTATTGCGCTTATGATAAAACTTTATAACAGAGCTTACAAGGTCCTGTGTGATTTAGCTCCTTCTTGTTTTTTCAGCTTCACTTCTGTGGTTAAGACCATAGGCTCTGGAGCATATCGACATGGGGTCCTATCTTGGTAGGCCCAGGTAGATGATGTGCACATACAATGAGCTTAAGAATTCCAATTCTTATTAAATGGGCTGTGAGCAAATCTACTTGAACTTTGCCCCAGCAGGAAACAGTATCTTTATTATAATAGACAGCAAACAAATCTGCCCTCTGATCTGGAGGAGATATAACCTCTGTCTGTGAGGACTGTTTGCAATACAGACAGCTCTGAAAAAATAGTCTGGAACAAAACTGTAAGTGCCTCTGCTCATAACGTACGTAGGGGTTCAAGAGACCCAGGGAAAGGTGTCTCCCAACAATGTTAGTTACTTCACTGGATTATTGTGAGGACTAAATCAGTTACTACCTATAATGGCTTAGAATAGTGCCTGGTACATAAACCCTCAATACATGAACCATTATTATCACATCTCCCCATTCCTGTGTACTTACCTACGTTAGGTATTCTGAGTTGCTTTCGTTTACTCAAGAGTTCCATGCTTTCTTCTGGCACTGGGCCTTCAAACTAATGGCTGTGTCTGGAATATTTGGCTCCCCTGGACCCCCCACCCCATTCCTGCTTCCCCCCACTTTTGGTCCCAACCCATGGTCTTAGACCCTGCCCTGTACTCACACTGGCCACGTACTCCACTTCCCTGCCTTAGAACACTTAGCAACCACAAGTGTTGATGTTGCTTGTTAAAGTGCTTCACATTCCCCTGGAATGTAAGCTCTGGGAAGTTAGAGAAAATATGAAGCAACAGAAAGTGGCTCTGATTAGCTTAACGAAAAGGAAGAATTTATTGGAAGGGTTCTGGGTTATCTCCCGAAATCAAAGCTGGAATTGAATAATCAAGAATGCAGGAAGGCAAGGGTTACCTCAGCTCTAGCAACCTCGGCAGCAGGTGTCTGCAGGTCCATTTACTTGACTCACATTCCCAGATTTTGTGTGTATCTTTTCCAAGTTTCAAAGACCTGAAAGACAATCTGAATTCAGCTGGGGTTAGGTAATCACCCTGGATAAATCAGCTGTGGTCAGCGGATGGAGTTACCAATAGACATGGCTATTGGTGATTATTCCCAGTGTAGTGACGTCAAACTGAGATGGTCACCCCCAAGGACTGTCTCTTACTGGGAATATGCCTAACATGCACTTTATTCCTCACTCCAGGCTTGTCTCCTCCAATTTCTTTTTCCAGATTGCTGTAGGGCTATTCTAGCATTAAGTTATTATCTTTCACGGCCAGGCACAGTGGCTCATGCCTGTAATCCTAGCACTTAGGGAGACCTAAACAGGAGGATTGCTTGAGCCTAGGAGTTCAAAGTTACAGTGAGCTATGCTGGGGCCACTGCATTCCAGCCTGACTGAAATAGCAAGACCTTGTCTCTAAAAAACATGAATAAATACAAATAAATAATATAATTAATTTTTGTCTCTCAGTTTTAAACACATCCCTCTATGCTCTGTTTGGTGACACTGGGGCTGGGACTCTGCAAATCGCGTTTCTGCTTTGCTAGATGAATTCCCTAGGGGAAGTTGCAAGGTTGGAGAGAGGAGAAGAGACTTGCTCCTTCTTGTTGGCTGCTATTCTTATTGGTGTTCCTCCCTCCTTACTTGACCCCATGACACCAGTTATTCCAGCAGCAGCATTTGACTCCAGTTTGCAGCCTCTTCAGCTCTCACAGAACTAGTCTCATCACACCCACCCTGAGACACCAGCACCAGCCAAGCAGTGTCCCCCTTGGAGTGTGGGGTCCTAACACCAGTACCAGCCAAGCAGCACCCCTCCTCAGGGCTGAGTTTCACTTCCGTGGGGCCACTTCTCCAGGCTCCCATGTTTTAGCAATCCCAGCTTTGTCCTCAGCGCTGGGGGTGAGATTAACAGCTGCTTTCTGCAGTTCTTACCTCTATGATAATGTATTATTCTCTTTTTCTCTTTCCATTTGCCTAGTTAGTAATTCTTTACATTAAATTCTATTAATATAACTAGTTTGAGTTCTGTTTCCTGGCTGTATCCTGAGTGATATAAGAATGATTTTTCTAAAATAAAATAGAAATCATATCATATTACTCCTTTGCTGAGAATGCTTCAGTGGTTATACCCATGTTCATAGCAGCACGATTCATAATAACCAATGTTTATAAATATGTTATATTTATTTTACCACAATAAAAAAATCACCAAGAAAAAAATTCTTCGGTGGTTCTCATTGACTGAATATTGGTTCAGAGAGGAAATAAAATGTGAAGGTATGCTTTCTTTTTTCGCTAAGCAATTTCTGGTCGTGGTGCTGCCCTGGTTCCTACATTTAGCATCACAATTGGTGAGATGTCCCCTTCTATTCCAGGGATACTTTATAATATTTGGATAATACCTACTGCTTTCGTATTCAGTCTTCTCAGCAGACCTGTTTTTCTTTCTCTCTGTGTGTGAGCAGTGTTTTTAAAAACCTCCTGAGATGACCTAGTGTTCTGTGACTTCCTACCAGGTAGTATATTTATTGCAATTGTTTTTCTCTGCATTGACCTGAAAGCAGATTTTAGCATGGACATTCTTATCACCTTACTTTTTGATTCAAGATGGCCATCCATTTGGTGTTTCTCTTTTTAACATATTGATAAAATTCTAAACTACAGGAGGTCAAAAACTCCTCCTATATGAAGAAGCAGAAAACATGAGAACAATGTAAATGAAGTACCTCTGGCCTAATTCTTTGTTTGCCTTGTAAGAGTCATTCATTTTAACATGGAGGATTTGGGATCACGGATTATCCTAATAGCGACAAATGATGAAAGGTAACCAGGGAAATTATATATAGTTTCAGGCCCAGAAGATTTTTTTCTCCATTATCGATTCTCTTTTTAATTTACTATTTCAGTGAAGAAAATTATAGTGATAATACGATTTCTTTCTCTCTTTCTCTGTCAAGGAATGAGTACCATTTAGACGTTTTACCCAAGAGTAAAGTAACATCAACAAATGTGAACCAGCCTGGTACTTCCATTTTCTGGGTGAGGCATATCAAGATATGTTAGCTAACTGTCAGAGACTGTGTATCTAGGTAATCTTCCTTGAAACTCTTTCTAATCTCTCTCTCCCCAGGTCACAGAAGGCCCATTTTCCCTGCAAAATTCAATGTTAGGTTAATTGAATTGGCTATGTAATATTCAGTTGGAATTATCTCCATAAGTTTATTTATAAATTTTATTGCCTCAACAGTGACAGAGTGAGATAGTACTTTTTTTTATGACCACTGTAGTTTAACATCCCCCTAAAGAAGAAAATGTGTTTAGGTCATTTGGATTTGTTAAGGAAAGGAAAATATAGTTACAAATTAGAAAAAGAGAGAGAGTGAGGCAACATCATTTAACTTCTAAAGTAAGGGCTGGATTTTAGATGACCCCAGTGGAAACTCCTTCTTGAATCCTTTTAGCACAGACTGCTAGTGCCTCAGGACATGCTGAGTGACAGGAATGGTCCAAGGAGGAGTGAAGTGCATTTTCAGCATGATTCCCATAGCCTTTCTCCAGGCTCCCTACACATTGCCTCATCCCACGCAGTGGATGTCTGGCAGCAGTCAGTGGGACTCATTAAATGACTGTAGGAGAGGGGCTGATGCATTATCCTCCAGCCCTGGGGCACAGTGGCAACTACTGTGTGACAGGTCCAGGGTAAGAAGGAGTAGGGGTGGCAGGACTCCCAGCAGGCTGGTTTCAATGCCTGGTAGACATGAGCCCAGACACGGGAGCCAGACTCCAGCTCCTCCATTTGCTAGAAGTCAAACTCTGTATCCACACTGCAGATGCTACCCGCCCGTTAGTCACTTGGTAGCAGGGTTGGTTATCAGGTCAAAAACATAGTGTATATCAGGTCTGGTACTATCCTTAGACTGGGGCATCCACTGATGGTCTTAGTCTATATCCTCTGTGGATAAGGGGGGACTACTGTACACAAAGATTTTAGACCAGTTCCTAGCATATATTAAGCATTCAATAATTGTTAACTATATCTATTAACAGTTTTCTCTCAAACTTAGACCTAGAGTGACTGATGCTAAAGATGGACACAAATAATCTCAAAAAAGAAAAAGAAAAAAAAAAAGGAAAAAAGAGGGAACATCAGGGCGTTTGAGGTAAAGAAGAAAGGCCCACTGTTTCACACTGGGACAGGCCTAGGACCCATCATTTAACCTGCCCAGAGCACAGCCCATCTGCAAGCTCTAATTTCTATCTCCAAACCCTACAGACAATGTAATCTAATGAGGAAACTGTGGATAGAGTAGGAGAAATTGGTATTGTGGCTAAGAAAAGGTATCGATTCCACCCTGGCCTGTGTACGTGTTGAGATAGCAGGGTAGGGGTTAACAGAACAGACTTTGGAGCCAAGGTGCCTTGGTTTATGTCCCACTCTGCCAGTTACTAGCCAAGTCCATTGGTGAGTTGTATACCATCTCTGTGCAATGGTTTCCTCATCTGGAAAATAGAAATAATAGTGCCTACCTCATAGGGTCATGATGATGATTAAATGAGCTAACAATTGAAAAGTATTGAAAATGTTGCCTAGAACATGGTAAGTGCTATACAAACCTCCACAGCTTAAGGAATTTATAAGTTTCTTATAAATTGACATTTCTGGGCCAGGAGCAGTGGCTCCCCCATGTAACCCTAGCGCTCTGGGAGGCCAGGGTGGGAGGATTGCTTGAGATCAGGAGTTCAAGATCAGCTCTTAAGCAAGACCCCATCTCTACTAAAAATAGAGATTATCTGGGCATAGTGGTGCTCACCTGTAGTCCCAGCTGCCCAGGAAGCTGAGGCAAGAGGATTGCTTGAGGCCAGGAGTTTGAGGTTGCAGTGAACTGTGATGACGCCACTGCACTCTAGCCCAGGCGACAGAGCAAGACCCTGCCTCGAAAATAAATAAATAAATACATTGTCATTTCCATGTGCATTTAACTCTGTTATCTACCTGCAACCTCAGGACTTCGGAGGAATTTAGGGCAGAAATGTACACCATTATAGCAGTATTTCTGAATTCCCTTGCAGTTGGTTTTCAGATTCTGTAAATGTGGTCAACCAAGCACACTGAGTGTGTGTGATCCATTGGTAAACATTTAATGCGTTTCCCAAACATGGAAGTGGAAAAGCAAGGGAAGAAAAAAGAGGCAGCTCTGTCTAGTGAAAATGAACCATATGGCCATAAAAAGCACAGAGAACTTTTGGGAGGCAGAAAAGGAGAAAATACAGAGGAGGATTTATGAGCGGGAAGACAGGTGCCAGAGCTGGGCTAGGGAACTGCTTGGTAAAATGGCTTGAACCAAAGCTGGAGGCTGCAGGTGGAGTTGCACTGGTGAGATGGCAGCACACTGAGCAAGGCATGTGCTTGTCCCCTTTCCCCTCTCCTTCCTCCCACCATGCCTTCATATTTTTAGCCTGTGGGGTAGGGATAATGAATGCCCGAGTGAATGCAGTGTTGGAAGGAGATTTTTCTTGGCAAAATGGCAGTAAGAGCTGCCAAATATCTTCCAAAATGTAAACAAATCATCCACCTCCATCAGGGAAAGATTACACACAGTAATCCTGAGTCAGTGCTGGATTTTCACCGGCTGCAGTTTGCAATTTGAATTCTCCTCCATCATCATAAGCTTTACCACCTGGTGAGCATTAAGCGTTCCATGACTCTGAGAAATCATTGGCATTCCAACTGCTAGAATCTAATAATCAGGCATAAGTTAGGAAATAAAAATCTTCTCCTACTCCCCATAAACAAATTAGGAGGGTACAATGGAAGTGGCGCTGACTTACTTGGGCTTCTGGGTTTTCTCATGGTTATGCCACCAATTGCCCCTCTCTGAATCTCTGCCGTTACAGTTATAAGGGAAAGGTGTGAAATTAAATGACAGTTAAGATTCCTTCTAGCTCTGAATCCTATGATCTTGTGTTCAATGTGACTCTGGGCTACTTTGGGCAGAAAGCAGCTCAGTCTTCATATTCACAAAAAAAAAAACTTCCAGAATTTCAGCACCCTCTTTCCCATCTTCTGGAATGTTTCTCTCCCCCAGGGTCACAGAGTGCCCTTACCATGCCTTTTGGAAGCTCATGGCTTTCTACCGCAGCCTCCTAGGCTTGCTGGGTTCAGAAATGTACCCTATTTGAAACACATCATCTCTCTTTCTCCTCCTAATTTCAACCCCACCCCAAACTCACCTGTTTGGTAGCTCTCTCCCCTAAAGCCATACCCTTAGTTAGTTTTCTAAACGATGCATTAAAAAATATTCCTCTTTTTAGGGTAAAATATCTGCCTTTAGTGGGGTTTAACCTAAAGGAATGCTAGGAATTTCATTTACTATTAACGCAAGTGACGAGGGGATACTTACTTGCACCCAGAACCTTTGGGAGCCCCAAATCATACACATAAGCAACTGCCTACATGTAAAGTCTACGAATATCTGCTGGGAATTCAATTCAAGAAATTTATCTCAAACACCAGGTATGTGCATCAGGTATGTGCATTTTATTGTTCTAGGCCTTGCTGGGGTAGAAAGTATGTTGCTAAGATAAATAAGACAGTTACTTCCTTTAAGAAGCTTAAGACTTATTTAGAACTACAGAATATTTTTTATCTTGATGGATATCTTTAGATTTTTTTATCGTGGTAAAATATACATAACATGAAATTTACTACTTAAACC
The DNA here is from genome assembly GCA_004363605.1 of Indri indri. NCBI lineage: Eukaryota > Metazoa > Chordata > Mammalia > Primates > Indriidae > Indri > Indri indri. The sequence continues at coordinate 35,252 of RJWJ010008991.1, read as the reverse complement.
ATTTAAATGCAAAGTACATAATTCAGTAGCATTAAGTACATTCACACTGTGATAATATTTTTATCCATAATAACTCATTCATTTATTGAGAGCTGTAAGTTAGTGTGTGAAAATGAGTAAGTTATAGTCCTCACCTTGGAGAGCTTACCTTCTATGTGTGGCTGAGCCAAACAAACACAGGGGATACAACAGGTACAGAATTTTAAGGCGGTGTGCCTGCTTTCTTTCTTTCCTTCTTTCCTTCCTTCGTTTCTTCTCTCATTCCCTTCCTTCCATGCCCACTCTTTTCCTAAAATGATCTAAAGTGGATTACAAACATACATGCAATGTAACGGGGTGGAATAAACAAAATGGAAATTTGTTGGAGAACGTAAGGTGAAGACAGTAAGATGGATCCAGGTGTGAGTTAGTACCAAAAAAACGCATGCCTTAGAGTCTTATAAACATGTTAGAGACAGGCTTTAAATTTTATATTAACCCTCCCAGTTTAGAGCCAGTTTAGCAGGGAAATATGATCCATTAGGAGATTCATAGTGTCCTGCCCATGACATAAAACAACAGGTGCTCAAGAGCACAGCTTTTCTGGATACCGAGACCAGAGAAAAAGCTGTCCTGTGGGTTGTAGTTGAGAGGGTGCTTTGCAGTATAATGCACAACGTCCCTCCCCATCCTACAGTCTACAGTAATGAATAGTTTTGGATTGTCTCTAATTAACAACCTTCAACACAGACTAATGACATTGCCCAAAAAGTTCAACGAAAGTGGTACAGTGCCACTGCTTCACAATCTGCTACTTTGGCCTAATCCGGGTTAGATTTTAGAGGGTCTAGATTTAGATGTTATCATTTTGTATGTTTGCCTATGCCATGAAAAAAGTGGGGAAGTATTGTTCAGGGCTACTGTAGTTTGTGATGATGAAGCCTCATCCTATACATATCAGGGATTGCTAAATTCTATTTATGTAAATGGGAAGGTCTAGCGGTGTAAAGTGCTCTTCCCAAAGTGGTATTAAGCTTAACCTAAAAGGAGGAGAACCAGACCACATGGCTTTTTGGTTCAGTGGGAGTCTTTATCCAATCTGTCATGATGCTATTTCTTCTAATCCTGAGTGTCAGTATAAATGATATTATGGTAAAGTCCTAGATAGACAGAAATGACCAGGGTCTCTTTGGAGTCATGAAGATTAGCTCACTTGTCATGATTTTGGTGTTGAGCATTTCTAGTGTGGTGAAATCCCTTGTAGTGAGAGTCTGGGTGGATGACAGGAACCAGTGGAGAAGCCATGAGTTGGGGGAGCTCTCCCCTCTCCTTGTACATGACTTGGCTAAGTACACATTCCGACTTTAGATCTTAAGTGAGTGGTGTCCTGGTGAAGGGACCGTGAGGGTCGGTTCTTGGTATTTCTCATAGTGGTTTAACAGCAGTGTCTATGGCTAGTGATAGCGTCCAGTGGCAGCCGAGTTGAGTGGCCAGGAAAATATTCAGCAGTAGCTTCCTATATAATTATGTCTTTAACTTTGGTTTTGTGTTTTGTGAGACCAATTATCCACTTTCTTATTAGACTTCTGAGTTACCCAATATTTTCCCAATAATTCTTTTTTTGCTTAAGGTAGCCAGGTTATAGTAAAGACTCTTGATGCTGCAGCCCATAACTAATTCCTTCCTATGGAACTAAAAACTGGGAAAAAGCTTACTTTAGTCCTGTCCAATTTCTCCAGAAAATGATACAGAGGTCAGCTATGAGCCAGGGTTTGGTACCAAATTAGCTTAACCTTAGCACACAGGCCAAACCTAAACTTGTAATGGCGCAAGACACATTTTAGATGGAACATTTCGTTAGCAATAGGTCTTTAATTTAAGGAACTTGAAACAGTTGGATAGCTTCTACTCTGGATCCAACTTGAGAGGGCCAAATCTGCAGAGCTCACAAAGGCAAAACAACTGGTTAGAAATGAGTCCACACTGAGAGTGATCCGTGAAGACATCAAGGGGCAGAAACTCTTCCCCCAGAAGATTATAATGAGCTTGGACTTACTCATTAAGTGGAAAATCCTGGCCTGGAAGACAAGCTAGCTGAGAATCATAACATCCAGGTGGTTGGCTTTAATTTGTGAGGCTGGAAGAGCAATCCTCCCAAATACAAACTTGTATCTGAATGTTTAAGCACTTACCTGCTGTATTTACAAATATGGCTTATGGCTGCATAGCTTAAATCTATGTCTCCATCTTCACATGGTCTTCTCTTCTGTGTGTCTCTGTCCTTTCTTTCTCTTACAAGGACATTTGTCATTGGATTTAGGGCCCATTGGGGTAATTGAGGATGAGCTCATCTCATGATCCCTAACTTAATTACATCTGCAAAGATCCTTTTTCCAAATAAGTTCACATTTACAGGTTCTGGGTGGACAGATCTTTTGGGGAGCTGTCCTTTCACCCATGACAGCACACCTCAGTCTGCTAGAGCCAGGCCTCCATGTGCACACAGGAGTGTCTGTCAGTGCCTGTGCTAACCTGAAAGCTACTGAGCTAGTGCTGGTTGCTTGGGTTTGGTGGGGGCTGCTAGAGGCTGCTTTTGTCCCTCTTTCCACAGTCCCCATTGCTGTAAAGGGCCAGGCTAGGCAGAGAGCTGGGAGCAAGGTAGCTCATGCCACCTTTGTTGCCAGTAGAAGCTTTTCAATCTCAACTCCCTGCATGGCAAAACAGAAAATAAGGCTCTGTATGTCCCCATTTCCTAAAGAATCCCATTTCCACTTTTATTTACAGCACTAAAAATAATTTTCTAATTAGCTCTTATTTCTATGGTTGTCTATTTTAGAGGTTCTCCACATTTTTATGCATGGGAAAAAATTCAGTCAGTATCTCAGGAATTTTAGAATTGAATTCAAACCTACCACAATTATTTCGTTTCACCTTGTTTATAAGCCCAATCCTTTCCTGACTCCTAAGTTTGGTGTTACCTGGCTCTTTCCCTTCCATTCCCAAGTCACATTTTCCCTTTACCTTGGAGCCAACTATTGAAGAATGACATTGACTGTTTTGTGCACCTACATTCACTTTTTTTTCCAGAGGAAATTGCAATATCTGGTGTCTAAGTATGCAATATCAAGTGTTCCTTAAAACAGCCTCTCAAGAGGCAGAGGAGGATGTGGGAATTACAGTCAGCTCTTGACTATAGACCGCCCGCATTTCCGTGTTCTCTAGAAACTGCAGGGGTAGGCTGAAGGCAGGAGAAGAGCCAAAACTCGCATCAGCCAACTTTTCCACTTGTTAGATTCTCTGAAAAAATATTTTGTGATGGAAAGGCTGGAGTTATTGACTAATATAAAGTTTTTAGAGTGATCTGTGCATTTTACTCTTTTTGAACCTTTCATATTCAATATGTCGGATGTCAAGAAGTTGGGCATCACTTTGATATACTAATTTTGAAAATTCCTGAAGGACTCCAAAGTCAGAATATGTACATTATGAAGGATATTAGAAATCATAAATGGTTTTCCCATTATTTATTTACATGCATTCCTAGTTTTCATTAGATTTATTACTTATCTTTTTATTCTGGAAGATGGCCATCTCCTGGCATGATGTGAGAGTCTGTGGGAATAACACTGATGAGTCACAAAAATAATGAAAATGCTTTTCAAAATTCATCTTTTAGAATTTTTATTAAATATTTTTCAGAACCTTGTTTTTCAATATGAGGTCATGTTTATTTAATAACGACAGTCAAGCTGACAAACCCTCAACTGTTCTTCATCTGCCTGCACTGCTAGAAAGTAATCAAATTCAGCTCATAGAACTAGAAAGTCTTGTTTCTTTTTGATTTTCGCTTTTTAGACTTTGTCACTTAGGGAAAATATTCAATCCCAAGCTATCGGATCTCAAACCTACTGGGGCAGGACTGTAATAATTGGTGCTTTAACATTAAAGAACATTCATGTTCTAGACATTATTGTTTCCAGAATGTACACTGTGTTGAATGTCAAGAGAACCTGCAAATATCTCTTAATTAAAGATATTTCATATCATGTTCAGGAAACTTCTTTATTAGCTAATTTTTACATTTATTTTATTTAAAAATAAGTTGCAATCTTGATTTCAAGGGCTAGTTCATTTTTTTAAACAAAAGCTTAGAGACCATTGCCACCAGGCCCAAGATAAATTATTTTCTGATTTTCTTTTTTTTAATCTAATGTTCTGAGTAATTTATTTAAGAGACAGTATTTATCAACATTGTCGTCTTTGTATTTTCACACAGGAATTTTTATTTCTTCTCTAAAGATTGTTCTTCTTGTATCTAAATTTGGATAAATGGCCATGGGTCTGTTGGTCTAGAGTTACTCATTTACCACTCTATGTATTTGTGAAGGAGCTGAGTATTTACTAAAATACTATTTTTTGTTTAAAAAATGCTTTCTAGTGATTGTGTTCTAGGTTTTGTCTTTCAAAGGCATCTACAGTGGTACCAGGAGCATAAATGCTGTCAAAATGCTACCTCAGAGTCAGAAATTTTCCAATGAATTTCTCTTTTTCCTTAATATCTATCATCAGAGCCAATTTCTCTTGCTTCAGGCAAAAACAACTATCTAATATTCTTTCCAGTCTTACAGATTTATACTCTAGTGGAAAATATGGATAATTAAACACAATAAGGCATACTGCGCATTCAATTTTGAATCCCACTATGTCTTTTGCACAGAAATTTACATTCTATCTCCAAAGACAAAGATAGGCAAAATTGGGACTACCAGAATACCCTGAGGTTTTCAGGGTTCAAGACTTCAAGACTGTCCCCAATTCCTGAGACATGGCATAAAAACCATTGATCTGGTCCAATGTCCCATCTGATAATTGGATTCAATCAGCCTCCTTCCTGCCACATCCAGCTACTTTCTCCATGTTCCACCACCACCTGAGACAGGCCACCCTGTCTTGGGATCACCTCTGACTCTCAGGAAGTCCTTCTTTATGTGGAGCTGAAATTTTTCTCCCTGAAACATCCTCCTCTAGTTTTATCCCTTGTTGCTTGAACAAGTCTAGCACGTCTTCCTTCTTTAATAAACAAAACTTTCTGGGTGTCTACTCCAGGTTAGACACTGTGCCAGATTATGCTGAATGGATTGCATTTTCTGCACGGTTGGGAGGGAGGATACTGACATTAACCAGTCTTTAGAAAGGAAACAAGAGCTAAGTATACAGAAAGCCATGGAAGCATGTACTGACGGACCTGACCTGTGCATCACCTGGGAGTCAGGGAAGGTTTCTCTGATAACCAACGTTTAATTTGGGCTCTGAAGGATGAGTGGGAGTTATTGAGAGGAAAGGGGAGGAAGGGAGAGAGTGTTCCAGCAGAGGAGAAAGCAAGTGCCAACGCCCTGGGGCAGGAAGGAGGTGGGTGTTTTCAAGGAACTAAAAGGAAGCCAGTTTGAGGTATGAGAGCAAAATGGAGAACATGGGAAATGAGGCTGGAGGACGAGGTCGGGGTTCTGTCACTCTGGCACTTGGGTGCCATGTTAAGGGCTTTTTGGATGTCATTCATTTGTCCATTCATGAATTACTTCATCTGCTGTATGTGCGGGATGCTTTTCTAGGTGCTAGGAATAAAGGAAACAAAATGTTCAAGATTCCTGCTCTAATGAAACTTACATTCAAGCTGGGGAAGAGAGACTAAACAAACAAATAAAATGGTTAGTGTTTGAGACAGTGAGAAAAATTTATGTAGAAAGTATTTCTATAGAGAAAATAAAGCAGGGAAGGGAACGGAAATGTGGGAATTAGGATTCATTTCTCAAGGGTAGTTCGAGTGGCCGTCTGGAGTTGTGCAATCAGATGGCGCCCACTGTAGAGAGGCAGGGAAAGGTGTTTGAGGAACAGTGACAGGGTCAGGATCGGGCTTCAGCTGCTGAGCGGAGCATGGATCAGAGGGAGGCAGACTAGGAGGCAATCGTTCAAGTGAAAGATAAAGTGAGCTGAAATTAGGATTATGCCAATGGGGCACAGGGAAAAGGGGACAGATTTAGTGACATTTAGGAGGTAAATAATCCTTGCCTGGCTGGCTAACCAGGAAATAAACATTTCTGCTTGTTTAAGGGCCCTGTACGTTTCAGTAGAAAGTCTGAAAGAGATTACACCAAAACCAATTATTTTTGAGAATAAAAATATTGTGTATATGAATATTTATTTTTGTAATTGCATTTGGGTATACAAATACCAAAAAATGTATCTGGAATAAAAGTTGGCTTTACTGACCCCATGTAGATACAGCCTTTAAATAACACTGAAGTTTCTAGGGCAAGATCATGATTTATGGATAAATCCTTCTCAATCTGGTCTAGATGTTTTTCTTACTTGCCTAGGGGAAGAGGCTGAGAAAAACCCAATGTCAGTACTTGAGCTACAGCATCATTGTTTACCCTTGCTCTACTTGGTGCTTACTTACAGGCTCAGGAGGAAGATTCTGCACGATGCCGGCACATCGGCATCGGTGAGGGCACCTCGGAACAAGCCTGGGGATGGGGTCAGAGCCAGTGAAAAAAATCGATGCTGCATCTGAGCTTTCTAAGGTGAAAAATAAACAGTGGATCCAGGGAAGTTAGGCAAAGCAGAAACGGGCCTTTTAGAACTGACAGCAATTCCAGCCCCAGCTCCCATCACTGTCTACCACCTTATCATTTATTTTCTTCATACCACTTACCACCATTAAAACACATTTGTTTGTTACCTTCCTCCACTAAAACATAGAACCTTGCCTCCTTTCTTTACTGCTCTGTCACCATCGTCTTGATCTGTGCCTGGCACACAGTGGTTGACCAATAAGTGCGTACTGAATGAATGTCACCTCCTCACGGAGGCCCTGCCTCATGGCCGGATCTAAAGTAGCTGCACACCTTCTGGTCACTTTTTCTTATCACCCTATTTTATTTTCTTCATCCTGATTCTTAACCCAAAGAACAGTCCCTTGGATATGGTTTGTCCTACACTTGGACTTAGCTGTCCTTTCTTTGTTTGTCAACAAGAAGATGAGGCAGCCACTTGTGGGGAGTAGAGAGAGATTTTAAGTCCTGACTAATGTTTGGGGTTGCCTTGAATGTGTGCAAAACAGTAAAGGAAGGCGTTGTGGTTTGTTGCTGGGGAAAAGCTGGCTGGGGAGTGAAGAAGTTATCAGAGCATGAATGCAGAACATCGGCTTGGGAGGTAGGCAGCTGGCATCTGGTGGACCTGCCGGGTGGATAAAGAGAAAAATTACCTGCCCTTAATCATAGAGCCTTTACTGGTAGGCCTTTGGTTCTTTGTTAGTGATTCAAGCTTTGTCCTGCAAGTTCTCTCTTAATGACTGCTGAACAATGAATGGTAATCTCTTTTTATCTTAGCAGAGACTAAGAAAAATCTTTGCTCTCTTGATATAGGGCAAAGCTCAAGGCCATCTCTGCACAGAGGTGACTTCCTAGCTGGTATGAGTTTAAAAGCTTGTGTAAGATCTCCTGGCACTCAACACCTCCCTAATTGCTTGCTACTGCCTAAAATTCTGTTTTATTGCATGATTAGAGATTAAGCTTTAATATTTAATTTTCTCATTCTAGGACCCTTAACCACTCTGAGGTTTAGCCATTCATTTATCGCACACATTTTACTGTGGGCTCACCAGGTGTCACGTACTATTCCAGGTGCTAAGGACACAGGCATGAACTGGACACAGTGTCTCCAGACACTCACATTCCAGTGGGAGGCTGATTTACCCATGCACAAAAATAAATGAGATTATTTAAAAGAACAAGAAATGTCATGAAGAAACTAAACCAGGGTAACGGAAAACAGTGTGACCGGAGTGAGGGTGATCAAGGCAGCCCGTTTGGGAGGTGGCATATGAACTGAAACCTCTGCGAGGGGAAGAGCTTTGCAAGTCAAGGGATGGGAGGGCCTCATGGTGGGAAGGAGCGTGGTCCATTGGAGAAAGAGACAGGCATATACAGGTGCCATGTGCTGAGTGAGTGAGGGGAGAGGAGAAACATGCAGTTGTGAGTGAGGCAGGATCCAGGTCTTGTGGGTCTTGCAAACCATGGTAAAGTATTTCAATTTTACTCTAATAACCGCGAGAAGACACTGGAGGGGTTTACACAGGGAAATGACAGAATGTAATTTACAGTTTTAAAAAGATCTCGCTGTGTAGATAATGATGGTAGAGAGGTAGACACGGGCAGCATTTAGGAGGCAGTTTATATAGTTCAGGATAGCAAGGAAGGTGGCTTGGGCCAGGGAGGCAGAAGCAGCTGTAGTCAGGAGTCAGATGCAGGACAAAGGTCAGAGAACGTGGAGACCTGCGGGTGGACTGGAAGCAGACGCTGATGGAAGGAACAAAATCGAGGATAAATCTGGGGTGCTTGGCCAGAGAAACCAGGCAGGCGGTGGTGATATTAAGTGAGATGGGGAGGACTGGAAGAAGAACAAGTTTTCTTTCTCCAGATTTCTAAAATGAGTTCTGGTTTAGACAAGTCAGGTTTGAGAGGCTCACTGGATGTCCCAGCGGAGACATTGCACTAGCAGAGAGAGGTCCGGGTGGGGATGCCACCTTGTGAGACATCGGCATAAAGCTGGTGTTGAAAGCAGTGAGTGTGAGTGCAAATAAAAGGATGATGCAAACTAAGGACAGAGCCCTGATGTTAGTTATGGCAGAGAAAGAGGATCCAGCAAAGGATACAGGCAGGAGTGGCCTGTCAGGCCCAGGAACACTGGGCGAAGGCGGTTCCACAGACTTCAGGGAAAAAAGTGTGTGAAGAAGGGGGGTGTGGACAGCTGTGCCACCTTTGCCACGTGCTGCTGACAGGTTGAACAGAGTGAAAGTGAAGGAAAAAACCCTTGGCTGGGCACCGTGGCTCACATAATCCCAGGACTTTAGGAGGCTGAGAAAGGAGGATTGTTTGAGGTTAGGAGTTTGAGACCAGCCTGGGCAACCTAGCTAACCCCTATCTCCAAAAATAAAAATAAAAAAATTAGCTAGGTGTCATGGTGCATATCTGTAGTTCCAGCTACTCAGGAGGCTGAGGCAGGAGGATCCCTTGAGCCCAGGAGTTTGAAGTTGCTGTGAGCTACAGTGATGCCACTGCTCTCCAGCCTCAGTGACAGAGTGAGACTCTGTCTTTAAAAAAATATAAATAAAATTAAAAAAGAGGTAATCCTAGAGTGTGGCTCAGATATGACATCAAGGGTGGGGGAATGCAGGGGATATGCTGCCTCAGCAGGTAGGCATGGAGCCTGTTGAAGAGGTCAGGGATGTGGCCCCTGACCACATCTTCCTACTTTCAGAGCAAGTTAATATTTCTTCTGTTGGCTGATGGAACCGTTTGCTGTGTTCTTTTTTTTCTTTTCTTTTCTTTTCTTTTCTTTTCTTTTCTTTTCTTTTCTTCAGACCAGCGGTTTCTGCTGGTACCACACCAGTGGGGGTTTGCCTGTCACCCATCTCCCACGTCAACAGTGAGCCGTGGATGAGGTTGGCCTAGGTTTCTTATACTAGCTGATTTAATCATCCTAATAGAACTGATCTTCTGTTTGGAGACATTCTCTTCATTCCTCTTCTTCACGCTTCTTATCACTGGATTTTCGTGGCTAGGACCTCAAAGGTCTTGTCAACTTAAACCCTTTTCTGAGCCATCATGAGACATTTTGTGCTATAGCACACTCTGATGTCTCTGATGTCACTTGGTTTGAATCCTGGCTTCATCACTTGCTAGCTGTTTAACTGTGGCCATTTTACGTAACCCATTTATGCCTCCATTAACTTTTCAATAAAACTGGGATACATTTTACAACAAGCCCCCCTCCCTGGGGTTACTTTGAGACAACTTCTACAATGCTTAACCCAGTGCCTAGCACACTGTAGATTTCTGCAGCCACAGAATTCTATAGTAGATTTCCAAAAAGGCATTGGCTAAAATTTTGAACCAGGATGATCCAAGACCAGCAATGAGCAGAGAGTATCTAAGAGAAAAAGACTTTGAGGTCTACCACTGAGGCTGAGATCTACCCTCCTCTAGAACATCACGCCCTAATTACTGTGGCTTTATATTACCCCCAAGTGACAGGAGAGTCTCCCTCCATTGGCAATTGCCAGCATCAGAGGGCCAGGGCTTGATTTTATAAAGGAAGCAACTGGGTTTTCCTTAGAGGTGTAAATGGAAAAGTTAGGTTTGGCATGTTCTGGGGCTTTTATTTTCTCAACTGAAAAGGGCATTTCATCATCATAAACACAGCTCTCAGAGTTGCATTCAGGAAGGAGGGGTGCGACCTAACTGCTTTGTTCTCAGGTATTCATCTCATTCTGAACCATGGGGTGCTAGACAAAATCAATACCTTTGGTCTTGTCATTAGTTGGTCTTGTGCTTCCCAGAGAACTCTTGGCGCCCTGAGCTGACATCTTTGCTGGAGACTGACAGCTGGAATAAGATGTTCAAGTGATGAACATGAAGAGGACAAGTCCCTTTAAGGTAAAAATAGACATTGTTACTGGACCAAGTTATAAAGGGTGAGGGGTAGAAGGATTTTCAAATTTCCTTCTCTGGAGAAAATCGTCATCTAGTGCTTATAACTCAAACAGGAATTAATCTATAAGCAAGTGGCTGAAATATGGTCTTGAGTCCCCGCTTAGAGATAGAATTTGTATTCTCTTAAGGTGAGCACAAATAGGAGCATTACCAGGAGTAATTGTGGGTTAATATTAGCTGCCTTGGATTATCTCTGTTAACTGGGATTCTCTTCCCATCCTCTCAGCTTTGCCTCTGTGGGAGTTTATGGCTTTTGCTAGCACCTGTTTTACCACATGGCTGAACATGTGAGCTGAACTAAGTCTGTCAGGAACTCTGTCTACACCTGCCCATTTGCTACAAGTAAGCCAGTCACGGTCAGAACGTGGGTTGGTGCAAAATACGACTTTAACTAAAACTCCCATTTTGGTTTATTTGGGGGCCTAACCTGATTGTCTTATTTTTCAGAACTTTGTCTCTAAAATTCATAATTTTTACTTATGATTTTATTCTTCTAAGGATTAAAACATATAAGGACAAAGGAAAAACTTTTAGTTTATAATCAAAATAGCATCCAAATCTGAATTATCTGCTATACATATATATTTTTATCTCTACATGATTCCACCTGGACATAATTTTCCTTCAAGAATGTTCCTTTGTTTGAATTTAAAAATAGCGTATTAATTTTTTTTGAAACTTTGGAAGTAAAAATGCAAGAGAAAGAAAGATTAAAGTAGCTAATGATCCCGTTGAGGAAAGTAGAGTTCATTTTCAGGACAGATGGCATGAACCAACTCCACCAGCAATAAAATATTTCACAGTGTTTTGCTAATGTGAGAATCTTGCAGTGTCGACAGGTAAGGACATTGAAAAAAACAGTAATTTTTAATTTTTTAAAAGCCATGATTTGATTTTAAAATCATTGTCATTTAGGAACCAGAGTATTTTCACTTAATGAATATGCAGTGTGATATTAAAAAACCTAATTCTATTCCATTTTTAAAAACAATGTGCATAAAGCCTACAGATAATATCTGAGATATATTCATGCTCAGTAGAGTTTTCTCCTTTTCTTAAATGACTTTAAAGACAAAAGATCAAATATAGTTACATTCAAGTTCTAAAGTAAAGAAAACCATTTTCCTGAAATGCTCAAAGAAGTTGTCATCGAGAATGAACTACTGAAGTAGAAAGGCCAGGCTGAGAAGATGGTAGACTGCTACCAAGAAGCTGGGTCAATCATTTCAGGAGGAATAGGCAGAAACAATGCAAAGATACCAAAAAGCAGATGCTACTGAAGTCACATTAGAAATGGATGGGAATTACACTGTAGCTAGAAGATATTCTGCTTTATTGTGATAATGAAAATAATGAAAATTAAATATCAATACATAAAAGTCTATTTCTTTACAATGTCAAGAGTCAAGAAAAAAGAGATTACATTATGGACCAAAGCAATTCATTCAAGCAACCACAAGAGAAATGGTAGAAAAGTGTTTTTACCGACATAAACCTCACTAACCCAGGAGTAGGAGGTGATGGCCCCACAGTTCTCCTCTTTAGAGAGCTCTAAAGAGCCTCTGGTACCAGTATGAACAGCAACATGCACTTCTCAGGGCAGGCAGGGGTGGCTTTTGCTTTTAAAATTTCAAAGCTCCAATGATCTTGACCTCTTGCTGGATGACTTTGGTTTCCCCACATCCTTACATCACAGGGGCCGCTTTGCTGAGAGGTTCATGTGACTCCAGCACTCAGGAGGAAAATAGACACTCCTTCACCTCGGAGTCAAGTCTGGCTTGCAATCAGTGGCAGCCAAATTGTTTTCCAAGGGCAGCAGCCTTATGAGTGGTGCTGACCCGACACAGGTTGTTGGAGCATATAGTCAGTGACAGCTGGCATATATCTCAAGATGAGAAACCTCCCTGTGGAAGCAGTGAGCTCTCTGCCAGCCCTGGCATCAGCAGTTACAGATGCACTATTGCAGCTCTACTGGCATGTCCGGACTGGGGAGTCACATGGGGCAAAGCCAGTCCCAAATTTGCCTGGAAGGATTCAATCCAGAAGGACAAAGGCAGTTTACCTTGGGCATATACCGCATGTTTTTCTTTCTTTTCTCTTTCGGATTATGCTTGGGGAGTTGGTCAGTAATAGGGATCCTCTTAAGGACCACTTATCCAACCTGCCTAAGAAGCTGCTCTGGCATCTATTACCACATTCAGCTCTCTGACCCCAGTTTCAAGTGATCACAGAGCAACCCCTCTGAGGAATTACACTATTGTGTTATCCACAGGATTTTGCCAGTAGTGACTAAGGCTATAGCTTTTCAAGTCTAAACATCTCTGCTTCTAACTAAACCATTTCCACACTCACAAGCCATAAAACTATTAATACTTGACTTAAGATTTTCAACAAAATGATCTCCAGTGTTTCCTCCAGCTCTCAAATTCTGTGTCTAAGCTTATGACTAAATGCAAATGAATTTCATTGTTGTGTGGAAGTTATGATTGTGAATTGAAACCTGAGTACAAAGTAAAGTCTCAGTCTTCAACTGTGGACACCAAATCCCCCACATTAAGTTAGTCTCTCTCCTTGACAATTTTCCTTTTAATTAAAATGCAGCCTGATAGGCAGAATCTTGGGGAACATAAAACAGTTATGTGATTCACTCAACCATTTGTATGCATGTGTGACCTATTTAGCTTTTAAAATCCTATTTAATGCCAAAAACTGCATTAGAGAATTCAAACAAAAGCTCACAGGGAGTCCTGTAATGAGACTGTTTTGATTATTCCAGTGATTAGCTCATTTCTTCTCTCTTTAGTAATTTCATTTAGAACAGTAGTCATTTTAAGAGCAAGTGGATTTTTTTTATTGCTTTTCTAGTTTGCTGTGAAATTGGCAAGTGGCCAACTGTCTGTGAAACTGCAATTATTACTATTACTTAAAATTTATCAAACCTCTTCAGGTACTGTGGAAGTAATTCTGCCTGCCTACAAAGACAAGGCCAAGAAAGGCATGAATGAGACCTAACTTTGCACAAAAATAGGTTTAATCACCTCATGTTTCATCCTATTAGCCCAAAGTACCAGAAATGGTATTTGTGGACACTGTTGGGGAAATGTTGATCAACGAGTGGTTTTGATCCACTCCCGTAAGAATTAGATGTCACCACCTCCTCTCACTTCGCCACCAGCCCACATGCGATTCCAAGATGGAGTCTGCACAGAAGAATGGAGCTGAGGCCAGTGCTGCTCTCCAGAAATAGCCATCCACAATCAGCCTCACCATTGTGGGCCAGTGGTCCAGCTCTACTCTGCTGTTCTACCTGAGACGATGACATCTAGTGGCAGGAAAACGTGGCTATCCTCTGTTCTGGCAACCTCCCACGGGGAGGGATGGACCAGTGTATCTATTAAAGCCAGCGACCACACATCAAGGTTCACCTGGGCTGGACCAGGTCTACACCTGTTATCCGGGCACAATTATTAGGACTGCCGTTTTCTCTCTTCAAAAGTGTTAACAGATTGGATAATGAATTGCATGCTCAGCTGACTTAATGCCCTTTTGCAGCTCTTCGTCTATGAGATGACCGAACGCTTATATTTTTAGCCTGTACCACGAGTTTGGGGCACTGAGTTCAGGAAGATTATTCTCCACTGTGTAAAGTAACATTTACTTTTATCTATCCTGAAATTATCCTTCAAGCATTATGGGATCGGTCCCAGTGGTGAACAAACTCATTTTCATGCTTTTGCAGATTTTAGTCTTATCCACACCAGGCCTTTGTCCTTCCAGATGGAAGGCCCTAATCTTAAAGCCTATTGCCAGAGAGCTCCTCCCTCTGGTCATTAGCTTTCCTTGTTAATCATGCTGCGGTAGTGTTTCAAGGCAACTTGTCTGGCCGTCTGAAAAGTGACGCACAATGGCTTGTCCTTTCAGGCACTGACGAAAGGCCATCTGGTAGGAGCAGGGCTTTCCAGCTGTATTATAATGTTTTTGAATTAAACATTTTTAACCGTGTAGAGAATGAAGGGCAGAGACCTTGCCAAGGGGGCCTGAAGTGAGTCCTCTGTTTATGCTTGCAGAAAGAAGAAAGACAGAGGGGGGAAAAAGAGGGCAGGGGTTGGGAGGAAGAGAAGAAATCAAAGAGGAAAGGAAGGAAAAAAGAAAGATCAGTGTTCATAATTAAGAAGCTATATTATACATTCAAATCACTATTTGCAAGTAAAAAAAGAACTTTGCTTTTTTGTTTCATACCCCAGGCCCGAACCCTAAAGACCAAATATTCTAAGTGATTTAAAAAAAATTCCCGAGGAGGGTGCATTTAAGTGGACATGGCGATTTCTTCCTTTCCAAGAACAAAAATTTTACAGAAAAAAAAGGTGCTCAAGAGTAATAGAAGTAGTAAGCGAACATTTTGTAATAGACTATCTTACCCTTGGTACTTTGAATTTATCGTGTAGAAGTTAGATTCCATTAAAATGAGATATATGAGTACCTTCCATGTGCAAGGTGTTTGCTGGGCACTGAAAATAGATAAGCTGGATCTAATTTTAGCTCCTGTTATTTCAGACATTACGGTTTGTTTTCCTGTGGAACATCAAGGCAATATAACAAATTACAGCCTTCCTGCTGAATTTTACTTGCTTCTATTTTTCTGTCATGAAAAAAAATAACTCAAGTGCTTCCTTATCTTACCATTGCAAGAACTTGCAAGTATTTAGGAAACCCAGTTCTTTCGCTTAAGAAAATTTTAATTCATTGGGGAAACAGATGAAACATGACATATATATTTATTTTATATGCTATTTGGACCCCAGTCATTTGGAATTGCTGACATTTGGACAAAGGCTGGGCTGAAGTTCAACTTTATTTCATCTTTGATCAAAGAGCTTACTAAATAAAAGTAAATAATACTTCAGAGAAAGACTTACATTTTTCAAGAAAACGTTTTTAAACTGTGAGTCACATTTTGCAAGCAAATTATTTAGGTTAAGTACATGCTGTTCTAACCATAAAAGCAGATCATGATGGATCTCAACTTAAGAGCACTTAGCGCGCTGTCATTCTTTTTTTCCTAAAAAATGAATGTTTTTCTTTAAAACATATTTTTAATATATAACTCAGATACACAGTCTTCTTGGCTCATTTAATTTTCGAGGTCTGATTGTGAACACAAATGACAAGAATATATAAACGTGCATGCAATCTACTCTAGCTACTTACGGGGTTGCAGGGTGACAGCAGTTAGTGGAAGAGAGATGATTACAAGACACTGTGTAAGTTCCGAGCAGAAATATGAACAGTCTTTGCTTTATAAACGTTGCACTTTGGAAGAATGCTCATCCTTTAAGTCTGCTGCTGTGCCAAGGCCAGCATACACAGAACTTTCTTCTTTATGAGACACTATTTCTTGGAGGTAAATTTATATTGTCCTATGTGTGTTTTAAATGTGGACTTGGAAGTTGTAGCCCCACCGTCTTCTTACATACCCAGATAAATGATTAATTTTGCAAATTACAAATGTGTTTACTTTGGCTTTTTGAAACTATAGTTCTGAGACCAACTGTGCCCTTCCTAATTTGGAAATACTTTCTTTCTGGTTTTTATTTTGACATGTACCCAGCTATCTACGTTTGTTGCTATTTCTAAAAGCATCCCAAGGGAGCTGCTTTCAGGGTTGTCATAGTGCAGACAAACACACAAGAAAACCAAGAACTCAGTGCTTTCATAAAGCATTTTTTTATTTGAAAACATTATACAGGCATTACATTGCCACAGCCAGTCCATAGGGAAGCATGCAAATATCAAAAATGGACAGTTTGTTCAACTTATCAGTGTAAATTTCTTTTTTGGTTCATATTTTCCATTTGCAGTGTCAGGGTTAGTGTGCTTCGTTATGTGGCTTAACAATAGAATCCTACCCATGGGGTAAAAGCTGTACTGGTAGCTAGCTGGGGACTACTAAATGGTTATAAATCAAAAACAAACCCAAAACAAACAATACTACACGCTTGTCAAAAGGTTAATAGCACAAGTTAGCAATATCTAAACTAAACATTGAAACATTTTCATGGGACACAGTGGTGCAAATTTTCCCATTGCTTAGTCTACCTGGTTGCATGTTTAAGAGTTTGAAGCTGTGGGAAGGTCTGACCGAGGCAAGCTGTGTCCCCAGTGCAAGTTTTCATTGAGGAAGTGAGAACCACCACTCATCTCTAGCGCGGAAGGAGAACTGTGGTTTGCTCTTAGCCAATCGAATTCTGCACGAATTGCTAAAAGCTCGTTCGTTGAAGAGAGATTGGTGGTGGATTGAAAAGCTGAAATCTTTGCTGGTGTCTACTGGAGGTTATGAAATCTCAGAAACTAAAACAGCTAGAGTTAATGTTGTCCTACTCCCATTTCCCTCCCCATTCCCAAAGGATCAGTGTTTTTACACAGAAAAAGAATTTGTTCTTTGCTATTTTTTTTTTTTTTCTGAAGTACCAGTCTGGAACTCTTGATCTTGAACAATTCAATGTATTATCAACCTTTCTAAATGGAGACAAACCAACACAGTGAGGTCACCCAGTGACATGAAAGTCTGAGTACAAGGACAATGAATGGTAAGGGGTATACAGTGAATTCATCTTAACATTCACACTTGGTTTCCATACAGTGGAGTCAATTAAAATGTCCTATAAAATAATTCAGATGGCAACCTTTAGCCATCCGTTGATTGCAAACCTTTTGGAAATTTAAATTTTTTACAAAATTCCCAGTCTACTGAGTGAACTTGGAAATAGTTTCATCCACTTGCTTCTCATAAGACTTTACTAAGTGTCTACAAATTAGTGTCATAAAAACAAATCAAAAAGACGAAAACATTTGGCTTAAAATAAATACTAAAAATGCAATAAATCAAGCAAATTATGCAAACCAAAGGAATGTAAACACAAAAATAAAACCACAGTCTTTAAAGGTCTTCAGATCTGAATGGACAAAATACTCAGAGAAAGGTATTTAATTGGTCTGAAAGGTAGCAGAGAGCAGATGTTGGCAAAGTTGTTTTGATTTAATAGAGCTTTAACGTTGTTTTCCCCCCACAGAAAATGAAACATGTTTCTAAGGGGGCTGAACTGAGATGATCACCAGATCTGAATGCCAGAGAAGATAATTTTTCTTCCCCGTATCCAAGGGTGGGACTGCCCAGCCTGTGTGGAAGGCAGGCAGAAAAGCCACATGGCTATTGAGGGTCAGCATGGGAGGCTTTTGCTTGTCAGCTTTAGGCCTCGTTCAGGCCCTCTGGGGGTCCTGATTACACTGCAGTCTGTCCTTCTACTTTCGAGAGACCCCACTGGTGTTTTGCTTTGCTTGCTTGCTTCAGCTATATTGATTTGAATTGCCCAACATTTCATAAACATTTATTTTTCCTTTACGAAACCTATAACTCCATCAAGGATCTTTATGAATTGTATTGAAGTCAGCTAAGCTTAAGGAGTACTTCACGTACTGACACATAGAATCTATTCTAAATTATAGAGGTCTGTGGTGTTTCTTAATTTCCTGTGTTTGAAAAAAAAGGGCCATTTTAAGGGCAATAGATTAGACTACTGATAGATCACTCAAAGCTTTATCAGGATCCTGTAATATTCTCTGTATCCATAAGAATGTTGTGTCAATATATTCTGCTATTGAATGGATGCCAAAGATGACCAAAATGCCAGACTTTTCCAATGGTGACATCTTTACCATTACGAAGTGGCCAGATCAATTGAGATATTTTCAAAGACTGCTCCCCATCAGCACCTTGACTTTGCTAGGAGGTGGCACAACCAATGATACTCCACAAAAAAAAGGTAATTTCCATGCTGGTGTATTTCAAAAAGGGTGTTATACAATTAAGAGGGCAGAGGACCATGGCTTTTTCCACTGCCTTGACCAATTTCCATATTATCACTAAGGAAATCCAGGGAACAAAAGGAAAATTAAAAATAGTTTTTGAAGAGAGGATATAGGGAGAGGCAGAAAGATTTTTAAAATATATATTGACCTAAACACAAATGATATTATTTCTGGGATTTCCCATAAGCCACAGAAATGGAACAGTCCTTATCCTGTTACCACAGGGACTTGATTAGCAGAATCACATGGCACAACAGAAAGGCAATGGCCTGGAGTAATCAGAGATTGAAATATAAAAAGGCTAAAATGTTTGCTTTAGATCTATTCCTAGAATAGAGAATTATATGGTCAGTTGCCCCTCCCCACAAGGGTCACTGCACAAAATACATACTGAGCAGGCAATCCAACAGGTAACAGAGGAAACCATTAGCCACCAGGTCCCTAGGATAAGGAAACTTCTCAGGGGTGGAGCGCCTGTGGCATGCATCACTCATATAGTCTGTGCAAAAAAATAAAGTATGATTCTTAAAAAGTGACTTGCCATAGAAAAGTGGGATTTATGTTGACTACATGTGGGTCTGGCACTAGTTCCCATCAGGAGTACAAAACATCCTCCTGAAAGTTGGTGTAATAACAGTAACAATAATAATACAAATAATAATAACAATAATACTTGCTTTTTACTCAAAAATTTTCACAGTAATTAATGCAGGGGGGTTGCAATCAGGATACACACTAGCTGGGCATCTTTCCAAGTCAGGCAGATTGGAGCCTGTGTCTCCAGTGATGTTTAGCTTGTTCCTTTTACAAGCTTTTGGAGGATTTGCTACCTTGCAGTCCACCTGTGTAGACTGCACCCAGTAAATACCTTTCTCTATGTACAATACAGAGATGATGGGTGGACACACGGCCACTGAGCTGGCCTCAGTGGGCAGGGCGGGCCTCATCCTAGGCCACGCGAACATGGGGCTCCTCTTCTGTCTCCTGGCCCAGGCTGGTGTAGGTGACTGAGGGCTCCACCTGAGCTGTGGTTGATAAGTCCACGACGGGTCCTGAAGGATTGCGGAACTGCTTGTACACTCGGGGGTCCTGGGCTATGTAGGTGGAGGTGGAGGAGTAGAGCACCAGCCCAATGAGGATGGTGAAGAAAGACAGGAGATAAAGTCCTGAAAACTGAAAAACACAACAGCAAAGTCATCTGACAGCCTCAGCAGAACCACTGACATGTTAATGAGGCACGGAGAGCCGAGGAAGGAGCTGCTTCCTCTTGGAACAGGCAGCTTGATGAGTTGGCCAGTTCTTGTGATGGAAAGTGAATTTTCTCTTCCTAAACTGGCTTGGTCTTATTGATTCCCTTTATCTTTTTGCTAGACCCTGCGGCTAACACAGAGGAACACATAGCCGATTGTCTCTAAAGTGCCAATCTGAGGACCTGGTGTGGTGGGAGAGCTAGTTAAGCACAAATTGAAACGCACCATGTCAAAAGCAAAAAATCTCCAATATCGCTCAATAAAGAGTTGGTTGTTTGTGGCTTCATTAAACCCAGAAGAAATATAGATATCCCATTTAAGGTGGTAATGAAGCCATAAACAACGAACCCTTCACTGACAGCTGCATCAGGACACTCTCGTTTCACCTTAATACAATTCAGACACTATTTTTCTTCCTCGTATGGATTGTTACTGACTTTGGTAACTATCTTTGCAAGATTAGATTATTCTCGGACAGAAAGAAATAGTATAACATTTCATTCCTGCCCCACTAATCTATAAAGAAAACCAAATAGGGCTGTATATACAGCATTCTGCTCCCTAATCTACTTGCTTTCATAGAGTTTCTGGGGAGAGGGAGAGAAAATATTAGTTTACACAAGTCCCAAGAATGGACACATGTTTTTGGGAAATTATAACTTCTGGACCTTCCTGAGTGGTTACACTGGAAGTATTGTGTTGCCATTTCTATTGTTCCGTTCATTCATTCATCCCTTGTTCGTATGCCTTCTCTGTATCAAAGGTTGAACCATGTACTGGGCAAGGAGAAATAAACAATATGGGTCGTCCCTACCATCAAGGACTTAATTGTCTCAGTGGAGAAACAGAGGCACAGACAGAAACAACACGATGCACTATGGCCTGCCAAGTCTCGTGTCACTCCAGAGCTGTGTCCTAATCATGTCCTGCATCCACGGGAAAAAGGGGATTGATTTTAATTTCTTCATTTATTTTTTATGTTCTTTCCTCAAAAGAACTAAAAACTGGTAGAAAGAGAAAAGTTAATTGGAAGCTGGAAGAAAGGAAGAACAGGAAAAGGACCCAGAGATTCTGTGACATAAGTTATAGGGCTAGAATAGAAAGCTAAAAAATGGCTATACTTTGTAGTTTAGTAATAGGAAAGGCAGTCTTGAAAATGGCTCATTAAAAACAAGTGTCCTGGGGCCAAAAGGCCCTGGTACAGTTTTCTGTCTTTCTTTTTGCAGCACAAAGTAATTAAGACTGAAGATGACTTTCTGATTTTCTTTCTAGAGCACTCTTCACCCTGTCACTCAATCCCTTTATTTTTCACATTCACACCATATGATAATACCACCTCAGATGGATTTTTGTACTAGACTCAGCTTGTAACTGCTTCACTTAATTAACTTGACATAATTAATTCAGTTTTCCCCAGTGAAAGCAAATGTGACTTATTGTTTGATTCATGAATTTATAAAATAAAATGGTAGGAAAAGAAGACCACTAACTCGGCACTGTCGTATATGATCTCAGAAAACCTATTTACACACAAAGTTGCTTCCCAAAATTCTACATTCGAGAGCTTCATCCTTTACCTGAAACTTTGGTGAATGAAATGGGTTTGTTCCTAACATTACAAGCATTTCAAACATTTCATTAATTACTTTCACTTCCAAAACTCCAGTCATGCATCTCCAGTTTTAAGCAAAGAGCCTTCCATGGGCTTAGGTATGAATCTGCCTCTATTGCAGCAGATGGAGGTAGAGAGATTAACACATTGACTGTCACACTAGAAAAAAATTTTTTTCCTTGGGGCTGTGGTGTTTCATGATGAAAATAGAATAAAAGCTTCAAAAATAAAACAATCCTTCTAATTTAATGAAAAATTTATTTTTTATTGTTTTCTGTGCCTGAGTTATATGCAACTAGAAAAATAGTTCTCATGGCTTTCAAGGTGAAGAGATGTGAGAGTTACATATGTTTCACGAGGCCCCGGGCTCAAAACTAGTGTGAGTTAAATACAACTCACATAGCAGTTAATGTGTTAAGAATGGCGGCTTTGCAATTATCATTGCATTCTAACCACCAAACTGGCTTTAAATCCTAGTTCCACTACTTTCTAGCTGTAATTCTGGACAAGTTTCTTAACCTTTCCAGGTCCAAGCTTCCTTTTCAGTAAAGTCCACCTACTATATAGGGGTTAATAAGACTAAAGCAGATAAAGCAGGTAAAGCACTTATTACAGTTCCTATCTGGCAGCAACCATTCAACTCATATTAGCTTCATTGTTGTTATTGTTATTTTTGTGATTACAACAACACAATTTATAATTGTAATACTCTGATATCTTACAATGTTCTAATATTATCATTGATTAAATTATCTTTTCCCAGTAGTCTTGACTGTGGGGCTGTGTCTTGTTTGACCAGTATCAAACACAGAGCCTGGCAGAGTATAGACATCTTCTAAGTATTACTTGCTATTTGTTTTTATGTTGGATAAATTAATTTTTCTCTTTCTACCAGTTTTTAGTTCTTTCAAGGCAAGAACATAAAAAATAAACGAGGAAATTAAAATCAATCCCCCTTTTCCCATGGATGCAGGACGTGATTAAGACACATTAATTATGGGGAAGTTTCAGGATAATGAAAGAAACATGATGAAAAATCAGCCTGTACCAGTCGTGTATTTCAAATTTTTTAGCTTTAACCTAGATAATATTAATAAAATGTAATTTCAAGTACATAAAATGCTAAATATTATTAAAAACCTGTTGAAAAGGAAGTCATAGTATCAATCTGTAATCATTGACTCTAAAAGTCATCTTGAAACCTGGGGCCAGAAGAGAGTGAAGGATGATGAATTGGGAAAGACACTAAAGGAAGCAAGAATCTGTGTAGAAGACTCGGGACTGCTGACCAGTAGATTGGGGTAGGTGATTCCATAAACTTGGGGTGGACAGGATTTGGCCATTGAATAATTTAGGGGTAGGGACAGGAAAGGATCTGATACAGGGTACCCAGGTAGAAGGATTAGGGAATCTAAATTCTTGAGAATCTCAATGTCTGATTTTAGATCCCATATCCTGACCTGGTCAATATGAAAAAGAATATAATATTAAGTTTTGTAAAGCTAATGTCTTTGCCTTTGCAAGAAATAACACCTTAACATCCACTTAAAAGTATCATCCCTTTTGGGGGCATGGAACCATCAGAGAAATCCACTACAAATGTGTTTTTGTTTGGACTTAGCTTTAACATGACAACACATACTTTATTTTCAATGCCTTTTTATTTAATTCATACAGGATTCAGTCAAAAATTATTCAAAAGATGGATAGCATGGAATTTTAATATGACAGAGGCATTCTGGAAGTCACCCAAGAGGCTTTATTAATAGTTGGTAGAGAAAGTTCTCATTTAATACACAGGCCCAAAAAGAGAGCAGTCAGGCAAGCATTATGATTAATTGGGATAAATATTAAATGCTATAAATAGGACAGAAAGGTTTGCTTTTTTAAAAAAAAGTAAGAAAAATTTCATTTTTGTCCTTCTTTCTAGCTCAATTGAAAAAAAGAAAATTTAATCAGGGGTACCTAACAGAATGACCCCAGTTCTGGATGCTTCACTTATCTTGTCAAGCATTCATTTAATAAACCAATCAATGAAACAAAAATTTTGTTTGGTCTAGGCTGTTTAACTTACTAACTGCAAAGAAATACTTATTTCTAGCTCCCCAAGCAAAGAGAAAAGGAACTTCTCTGGAACGCAGATGACGACTGAAGCTGTGTCTGAGTTACAGATAAGCCAAGTGTAGGCTGTTTCCATCCAAGGGCAGGGGCTGCTATCTGAAGTGGACTTTGCTGTCTTCTCCTTTGGCAACTATAGCCCATCAGAGTATGCTGTATGTTCCATGCTGCGGACACACTTTTTGTGCATTTAACCTAACTGGTAGCTTCGAGAAGCTGAGAAAGGATGCACCCTGTATTAACACTGCCACACTGCAAGACACTATACTTTGCCACTGTCTTTTTCCATCTTGATGGGTCTCTTTGAGAACAATGGTCACAAGGCACTCACTGCACAGGATGAGAATCCCTGAGTGTTGCTCAAACTAATCTGACCAAGACACAAGCCATTGTACAGAATGAGGTGGCTTGGAAGACTGGTAACAAGCCTATACAACCAGGGGTTAACTTCCATCCAGGGGTTAAACCTACCTCTTAGACAGTTGGCCTATCAGCAGGATTGCTGTTTGATTAATGTGGCATTCAGCATATCAGTCAAGGTCAAACCAAATTTACATATTGTTTTTGTGATTTAAACATCTAAGTTGAATTTTAATAAACTAATGACTTCAGTGGGCCTAAACCTATAAGAGTAGAAAACCATACGATTTGAAACTCATTTGAAAGTACATTTATAAATATATCAACTAGACGATGTCAAGAAGAGAGCAATTTTTCAAGGGCAGCTTTTTCTAGCTTGACTCAAACAATGGCAGATGTCAGCAGAGGAGAGCATGGGCAGTCCTTGGAGGGGTGCAAAGCGGACCACAAGTGACGCTGGCTGAAGCTCTACTTTAACTGAATGCATGTACCAACTACTTCTGTGTAATGGGTCTGGTGTTTTCCTTCTTTCCTGGGAAGTGTACCTTAAAAGAGCCCCTTTATGGCAACTGCTTTTGTGTAATACAGCTTTTGTAAGGTTCCTGATGTTAGATTTTGGTCATTTTTTGCTAGATGTCTCCACTCGTGCTTATTAATCATGAAAACTAGTTGTTGATTTAATGGGTAACGGAAACTTATAAGAATTTTTTTAAGCTCTTAAAGACAGATGTGTGACAGTTTATCTAAAAAAAGATTCAATGAAAAAAGAAACTATGTTACTCATGAAAGGCAGAGAAAAAACTGGAAAGGAGTAGTTGGCGAGGTTTCTTAGAAAAGGGGGCCCAGGGGAATGAGACTTAGGATAAAACTCCTGGAGTCATTTGAGAAAAAAGGAAAGATTTAGATCTAACTTGGAGAGCCAAGGAAGCTCGGAGAAAATACACTTAGTAGGAGGGAGAAAATCAGGTCAAATGAGACAGAAAAAGATACAGGTAAAGAAAATTTCTCAATAACTAGAAGGAAAGATGAAGAACCTGATAATCAAAAATAATTCTTGTCTAAATTGAGTCAGCATGTACTCTGTCTTCTATCTGTTTATCTCTCTCTTTTTATACACACACACACACACGGACATACACACACAGACACAGACATAAACACATGCACACACTCATCTATAGACCCCCACTGCTGACTGGTATGATCTGCCTTGTGAACTTGCATTCTTATATTACACACTTGTTTTCCTTGAGAGGTGAGTAGCCCTTGATGGCTTCTCATGTACCAGAGATAAGTGGAGGGCGATGCTTTCAAGCCCTCAGGTCTTCCCATGGCTATCTATGATGGATGGAGGAAGGAAACACCAAATATCTCACACCACAGCTCACGGATGATATTATTGTTAAACTTCCAAAGACATGTTGCCTTTTGGGGCTCTATTGGATCTGAGGCTTCCACTGAAGGAGGCACACTATTTGGAAACATGGTCATGGTAAGAGTTGAAACTGGTCCCTAAACTATGTAAGAAGGCTGCACAGAAATGAATTCAAGGATGTTTCTAAGTGTTCTTAGAAATGGCTTTTGATGCAGAGTTATTTCACATATATGAAGGATATATGGCCGCAATAATGATTTCTTTTCTGGTTGATTCTTATAAAAAGATACAGATGTAATTAAACTTTCCCATATTTTTAACTCTTTGTCAGAATACATCTATGAGGGTAGAGTCTGGGACTCTGTAAACTTAACAGTTGCTGCAGAAATTAATATGATCATGGGTACTTACCCATGAATAATAAAGGGCAGCAACTGATCATTCTCAAGGCCATGCAGCGCAGGCTGGTAAATGTGGGCTCAAGAGCTGCTGGAAGAATTTCCACGGAAAGAGATTGGCCTGGTAATTTCAACAGGCAAGTTATACCCAGGAAAAACTAGATTTTTAATTAAGTTTGTGACAACTGTCCTGAATATTCTTTGCCATGTAAGACAACGGGTCCTTTTTTCCCTATACTTCTCTACTCCGTGATATAAAATGCACATATGAAGATAAGTCAACTGGCACATCTAACCCTGATTGCTAGACCAAGAAGGAATAAATAAGCCCAATTCTGTTTAAAATGGAAGCAGATTACCACTTTGGAGGTCCTGGGTACTAGAGTAGTTTAAAGATCCAGCAGTGGCTAGATTAAAGTAACATGCTAAAAAAGAGAGAATCATTAATTGAATGTAATGCCACCATAGTGAAGAATGACTAGAAGGGGAGTCCATGGTCTCTCAAGTCCCACTTTATGTGTGGATTGCAAGATGGACCCTTTGGCCACAAGCTTGGAAGGGAAACAGCCAATTTGCTGTGTGTCCTGGGGTGGGAGAGAGAAGACAGCTCAGCAATGACCATACAGCCCATCTCTCAGCAGCCATGTGCTTCTCAGAGGGCTGAAGACCACACCTTGAGCCTGGGAGAGCAGTTTTGGGCACAGAATGAGAGGATGTTGATCAGTGCTGAGCACACTGTGAGCTGTGGCCTATTTAGGACCCTGTGATGAAAGGCTCTGCCTGGTCCTGATCTATTGCCACTGAGCCTGAGCCAATTGCTATTCAGGCCAAGAAAACTAGACAGACCTGGCTCCACAGAAAAACCAACACAAACAAGTTGATGTTTGACCTCCTAATTTTGGCTCTGCACGAAACTAACAAGATCATTTTTATTATTATGAAGTGTATTAAAAAGGCAAAAGTTCAGTTTCTGGGTTTACTGAGCTGGAAATAAATTGCCTGGAGAGACCAGAGCTCTTTCGAATACTTTTGAACTCCCCATTTCTTTTTTGTTAGGGGAAAAAAAGGACTAAATCTTTCTGGTTGAATATAGCAATATTTCTTTATTCTAGGTTATACCGTGTAAAGTATCAAAGGTGGGCATGGCATACGATCTATTGCCAAATACCAAAATTAGTTGTCTTTAGAGACTAAGAATAGTGACCCCCTTCCTCACCTTCTATTCTTTTTTCAATTTGGGAATTCAAATCCCAAGTTCACGCTAATCTAATAAAGACAGAAAATAAACGAATGAGTGCCTTTGTTAGAATGCCAAATGGTTTCTCCATCCATATCAGGAAACCAAAGCATTGCTAAGATTGAAATACTTGGGAATTGATTTATTCTCCAGGCATCATGTTGGTAAAGGAAACGGAACCAGCAAGCAGGGCCCTGGCTTCTCTGTGTGCCTGACACCATCACCCAGGGTGAGGCTGTGCCCTGAGCTGCAATCCCAGTTCAGTTTATGAGGCCCTCTGTTTGGTTTGCAAAACCAATTCATTTGGCAATATAATTTGTGCAGCCAATCACATCTAAGGCCAAATAAGGGTTCTTTAACAGGCAAATATCTTCCCCTGTGGATAATTTCACACATGAGTACAGCAATAGGGAACTAAAAACGGATTTCTGCCACTATCTTTTATATGACGAACAAACAGTTTCACTGGTCTGATGAATTGATAGAAATCCTCATTCAAGCATATTTCTATTTTCTGTGTTCCAGCAAAAAAAGACTGTAATAGCCACGCCAGAAGCAGAACAGAGGGGCTTACTCCATGGGAGTGTTCAATTACAGGCTCAGTTACAACAAAGACTGTTCAATGGCTCATTTATGTCACCTTTCCCTGCATAGTTTTTATTATCACTAGTCGAAAAGGAATTGCATGTGTATAGGAGGCACACTGAGCAGTGGCCTTCACTCCACTGGACTCATGCATCACAAGACATCTATTTTCCCTCAGCAAAACACAGAGGTGCATGTGGGCTGGAGCAATTTTGTAGGGCATTGAATTTTATTGTATTTCTTTATTTTTTTATTTCAGCATATTATGGGGATACAAATGTTTAGGTTACATATATTGCCTTTGCTCCACCCGAGTCAGAGCTTCGAGCATGTCCATCCTCCAGATGGTGTGTGCTGCACCCATTAGATGTGAATGCACTCCTCCCCTTCTCTCCCCACCCCACCTGCCTGAGACCAGATGAATGTTACTACTATATGTGCACATAAGTATTGATCAGCTAATACCAATTTGATGGTGAGTACATGTGGTGCTTGCTTTTCCATTCTTGTGATACTTCACTTAATAGAATGGGCTTCAGCTCTATCCACGATAATACAAGAGGTGCTAGATGACCATTGTTTTTTTGTGGCTGAGTAGCACTCCATGGTATACATATACAACATTTTATTAATCCACTGATGTGGATGGGCACTTGGGTTATTTCCACATTTTGGCAATTGCGAATTATGCTGCTATACATTCTAGTGCAGATGTCCTTTTTTATAGAATGTCTTTTTTTTCCCTTTAGGTAGTTCTACTTTTAGCTCTTTGAGGTATCTCTGTATTACTTTCCACAGAGGTTGTACTAGTTTGTAGTCCCACCAGCAGTGTATGAGTGCTCCTATCTCTCCGCATCCATGGCAACATTTATTGTTTTGGGAATTGTTGATAAAGGCCATTCTCACTGGAGATAAGTGATATCACATTGCGGTTTTGATTTGCATTTCCCTGATGATTAGAGATGTTGACCATTTTTCATATGTTTCTTGGCCATTAGTCTATCTTCTTTTGAAAAATTTCTGTTCATGTCCTTTGCCCACTTTTTGATAGGGTTGTTTGATTTTTTCATGCTGAATTTCCTGAGTTCTATATAGATTCTAGTTATCAGCCCTTTATTGGATGTCTAGCATGCAAATATTTTCTCTCATTCTCTAGGTTGTCTGTTTGCTCTCATGGTAGTTTCGTTGGCTGTGCAGAAGTTTTTTAATTTGATCAGGTCCCATTTATTTATTTTTGTTGTTGCTGTGATTGCCTCTGGGGTCTCCTTTATAAGTTCTTTCCCTAGGCCAATGTCTATAAGAGTTTTTCCAACATTTTCTTCTAGAATTCTTATAGTTTCATGCCTTATGCTTAAGTCTGTTACCCACCGTGAGTTGATTTTTGTGAGAAGTGAAAGGTATAGATCCTGTTTCAGTTTTCTACAGGTGGCTATCCAGTTTTCCCAGCACTATTTATTGAATAAGAATTCTTTTCCCCAGTGTATGTTTTCATCTGCTTTGTCAAAGATTAGATGGCTACATGAGTATGGTTTTATATCCAGGTTCTCAGTTCTTCTGTTCTATTGGTCTATGTCTCTGTTCTTGTGCCAGTACCATGCTGTTTTAGATACTATAGCCTTGTAATATAGCTTGAAGTCAGGTAAATTGATGCCTCCCAATTTGTTCTTTTTGCTTAAGATTGCTTTTGCTACACGGGGTATTCTCTGGTTCCGTAGGAAGCATAGAATTATTTTTTCTAGATCTGTGAAAAATGATGTTCATATTTTAATAGGGATTGCATTGAATCTATGGATCACTTTGGGTAGTATAGACATTTTAACAATGTTGATTCTGCTGATCCATGAGCATGGTATGGTTTTCCACCTGTTTATGTCCTCTCCTATTTCCTTCCTCAGTGTTTTGTAGTTCTCCCTGTAGAGGTCTTAAACCTACTTAGTTAAATATATTACTAGGTATTTTATTTTCTTTGTTGCTCTTGTGAAGGGTATTGAGTCTTTGATTTGGTTCTCAGTTTGACTGTTGTTGGCGTGTAGGAATGCTACTGATTTCTGTATCTTGATTTTGTAACCCAAGACTTTGCTGAATTTGTTTATCAATTTCAGTAGTCTCATGGCAGAATCTTTGGAGTTTTCCAGATATAAGGTCATATTGTCAGCAAAGAGCAATAGTTTGACCTCTTCTGCCCCCATTTGGATGCCCTTGATTTCCTTCTCTTGTCTGATTGCTCTGGCTAGGACTTCCAGCACTATGTTGAATGGAAGCGGTGATAAAGGGCAACCTTGTCTGGTTCCAGTTCTAAGTGGGAATGCTTTCAAATTTTCCCCATTCAGTATGATGTTGGTTGGGGGTTTGTCATATATGGCTTTTATCATTTTGAGGTAAGTCCCGTCTATGCCTATTTTGTTAAGCATTCTTATCATAAAAGGGTGCTGAATTTTGTCAAATGCATATTATAAAAGGGTGCTGAATTTTGTCAAATGCTTTTTCTGCATCTGTTGAGAGGATCATATGGTCTTTGTTTTTGCTTCTATTTATGTGGTCAATTACATTTATAGATTTTTGTATGTTGAACCATCCCTGCATCTCTGGGATGAAGCCCACTTGGTCGTGATGGATTATTTTTTTGATAAACACCAAATTTGGATTGCTAGGATTTTGTTGAGAATTTTTGCATCTATATTCATAAGGGCTATTGGTCTGTAGTGGTATTGGTCTTTCTTTTTTTGTTGTGTCCTTTCCTGGTTTTGGTATCAGGATGATGTTGGCTTTATAACACGTGTTCAGGAGGATTCCTCCCTTCTCGATGATGTGGAATAATTTCTGCAGAGTAGGCACCAGTCCTTATTTGTAGGTCTGGGAAAATCTGGGTGTGAAACCATCTTGTCCAGGACTTTTCTTTTTTTTCTTTTCTTATTGCTGCTTCAATTGTGGTACTTCATATTGGTCTATTCAAGAATTCTATTTCTTCCTGTTTGAGCCTAGGGAGGCTATTTCTAAGAATTTGTCCATTTCCTACACATTTTCAAGTTTATGTGCTTAGAGGTTTTTACAGTATTCACAGATGATATTTTGTATTTCTATGATATCAGTTGTAATTTCTCCTTTTTCATTCCTGATGAAGCTTATTAGAGTCCTTTCTTTTCTGCTTCTGATTAATCCAGCAAGAGGAGTGTCAATTTTGTTTATTTTTTCAAAGAACCAACTTTTTGTTTTATTAATCTTCCATATAGTTTTTTTTATTATTGATTTCATTTAGTTCTACTCTAATCTTTGTTATTTCTTTTCTTCTGCTGGGTATGGGGTTGGTTTGCTCATCCTTTTCCAGATCTTTGAGGCAATTCATTAGATTGTTGATTTGTGACCTTTCTGTCTTTTGGATGTAGGCATTTATGGGTATGAATTTTTCTCTCTGGACTGCTTTAGCTGTGTGCCACAGATTTTGATAACTTGTGTCTCCTTTATCATTTAGTTCAAAGAATCTTTTGATTTCCATCTTAATTTCCTCCTTAACTCAATAATCGCTCAGTAGAAGGTTGTTTAGTTTCCATGAATTTGTGTAGAGATGAGAGTTTCTGTTAGAATTGATTTCTAATTTTATGCCACTGTGTTCTAAGAAGATGCATGGCATAATTTCTGTTTTTTAAAATGTCTTGAGACATGCTTTGTGACCTAGGATATGGTCAATCTTAGAGAATGTCCCATGAGCTGATGAGAAAAAATGTATATTCAGTGGTTTTTGGGTAGAATGTTCTGTAAATGTCAGTTAGGTCCATTTGTTCTAGAGTTCTGTTTAAGTCCATTGTTTCTTTGTTTATTTTCTGTTTGGAGGATCTGTCCTGTTCTTTCAGAGGGGTCTTGAAATCCCTGGCTATTACAGTGTTGCTGTTTATCAAGGGGACTGAATTTTAAAGCCAGTGAAAGATCCTTAGTTTGTAGAAGTGGTAGTGTTGCAGCTCAACACATCCCAAAGACCCCCTGCCTTGTTACAATGGAATCAAGGGGTAGAAATGGAAGTGTCACCATTCACTATTCACCCTGTTGTCCACTAGTAACATTTTTGCTTCCTGCCACTGCAACCTTCTGCTCTGCTGATCTAAAAGTCTTAATTCTAAAGGGAAGAATGCTTCCACCAGGAGATAGAACAATGATTCCATTAAACTGAAAGTTAAGACTGCCACCTGGCCACTTTGGGCCCATTCATGCTGCTGAAACAACAGGTAAAGAAGAGAGTTTCAGTGGTTGATTGATTTCATTTGCCAAGGGGAAATTTGGCTACTGGCCCATCATGAAGGTAAGGAAGAGTACGTCTGGAATACAAGTGATCCTTTAGCGTGTCTCTTAGTATTAACATGCCCTGTGATTAAAGTCAGTGGAAAATTGCAACTGAATCCAACCAGGACTGCTAGTGTCCCAGATCCTTCAGGATAGAAAGTTTGGGGTCACCCCATGAGCTAAAGAATCATAATCAGCTGAGGTGCTTGCTGAGGGCAAAGGGAATACAGTGAAAAAAGGTGGCAGCTATGGCCATGTGATTAGTTACAGAAACAAGAACTGTAATTGTTATGAATAATTCCTCTTTTTTTCGTTAAGAATACGTTTGTGTGTGTGTGTGTGTGTGTTTGTGTGTGTGTACAGAACAAATATTTTTGTTTCCTTCCTTCTTTTATCTGTTTATCATATAACATAAGATGTACTAATTTTCCATAACAGTATTTAAGTTAAAAGATATCAAGGAGAAGAGTGAACATCATCACCCAAGACTTTGCATCCTCTTCTGAGGGGAGGGTTAGTGTGTTTTCAGTTGTATGCAGGATAGTTGTGTCATATTAGGCAAAAGTATGACCTTGTTATTGTCTTTACTTGGGGATTATTATTTAAAGATCTGTAATTAATGCTAAGTTGACACGGGATGGACTTATGGTGATTAATTTTATGAGTCAACTTGGCCAGGCCCTTACCTAAATATTTGATCAAACACCAGTGTTGATGCTGCTATGAAGGTATTTTTAAAAATGAGATTAACATTTAAGTCAGTAGACTTTGAATAAAGCAGATTACCCTCCGTAATGTGGGTGGGCCTAATCTGATCAAGTGAAGGCCTTCAGAAAAAGACCGAAGGCCCCTGAGGAAGAGGGAATTCTGCCTCCAGACTGCTTACAGGCTTGAGCTACAACTCTTCCCTGGGTCTCCAGCCTGCTGGCCGTTCTTATAGATTTTGGACTTGCCAGTCCCAGTTGTGTGAGCAATTCCTTAAAATCAATCAATCAATCAATCTCTCTTTCTGTACTCACACCCTGCCCCCTACATACACACATCCTATTGATTCTGTTTTTCTGGAGAACAATCAAAAATTAAAAAAACTCCATTAAAAAGTGGGCAAAAGACATGAACAGAAGCTTTTCAAAAGAAGATAGACTAATGGCAAATGAACATAAGAAAATTTGCTCAACCTCATTATCAGGGAAATGCAAATTAAAACAACAATGAGATATCATCTTACCCCAGTTAGAATGGCTTTTATTAAAAAGTCCAAAAATAATAGATGCTGGTGTGGATGCAGAGAGAAAGGAACACTTATACACTGTTGGTGGGACTGCAAACTAGTGTGACCTCTATGGAAAACAGTATGGAGATTCCTCAAACAACTAAAAGTAGAGCCACCATTTGAACCAGCAATCCCACTACTATGTATCCCACTACTAAGCATTTACCCAAAGGAAAAGAAGTCATTTTATCAAAACAACACCTATACTCAAATGTTTATTGAAGCACAATTCACAATTGCAAAGACATGAAATCAACCCAAGTGCTCATCAATTCATGAGTAGATTAACAAAATGTGGTATAGGTGTACTGTGGAATACTACTCAGCCATGAATAAGGATGAACTAAGGCTTTTTGTAACAATTTGGATGAAATTAGAAGACCATTATCCTAAGTGAAGTATTTAAAGAAAGGAAAAACAAACACCACACGTACTCACTATTAAATTGGAACTAAACAATGAGCACACATGTGCACAAGGGGAAGTAAAAGTCATTGGAAATCAAGCAGGGGCGAGCGGGGAGAAGGGGATGGGTGAAAACCTGCCTAACGGGTATAATGAAGACTATCTGGGTGATGGGCACACTTACAAGCCTGACTTAAGCATAACGAAAGTGATCCATGTAATGAAAAACATTTGTATCCCCGTATATTTTGAAATAATTAAAAAAAGAGAAAAATTCAGAAAAGAAGAGCCTGAATTTCAGAGACTGGTGGTATAGCAAATATAGTAAGTAGGGAAATATGGCTTCAAAACCATAGGAATTATATTTACAGAAGTTAATTAGTAAAATAATTGATAGTATAGAAACAATACAACAAAAGTCAGGAAATGAGGAAGGGACAGTGTTAATCATCTTTCATAGAAGAGAGTAAATCAAAACTCTTAAAACTTTAAATATAGAGTTGAAAATGTCTACCATCCATGGTGGCCTGTGGAGGCAGGTAGAGCAGTGGCTCTGCTTCAGCCTTTAATGTTTGGGGCAATCCTTGTTCTTTATCTTAGCAAACTGATACTCTCATTTTTGCGAGCTTGGTTTGTTAATATTCCGGTCCATGGGAGATGGATCCACACAGGTCTGCTGACGAAATTAGGTGTCTGAATGTTAGTGACAAACACATCCCATATATTGTCCTGGGAGACAACTAGCTGTTTTTTCCTGGCTACGCCCCAGTCCAACCACAAGCCTTTCCATTTGAAACTTTTGCAACATCTCTAGCTGTACCTTTTTTCCTCACAGCTTATCCTGATGATGTGATATTCAAGATATCTGTTTTGTGATGTGGAGCTCATGAATAGATTAATGTATAAAGAACTTTGACTTTCTGCTATAATTCCAGGGCCTGTCTTGCAATGTATACCCAACTTCTTAAATCCTTCCAATATTTCTAATAAATAGAAATTGCTAATGTGGAAGAAACTGGCTATTTGTTTGCTGAACCTATTTTTTTTTCTTCCTGCACAAACAGCTTGATTGTATTTTCTAGCCTCCCATGCAATTAGCTATGGCTATGTGACTGAGTTTTGGACAATGGAACAGTGAGGGGTTATAGACACACTGCAAAAGTCTCCAGGCTGTCTCACAGAGAGTCCTGGAGAGGACTCCAAATGCCTAGCCCAGGCATTGGTAAACTTTTTCTTAAAGAGCTAGATAGTAAATATTTTAGGCTTCTGGGTCAGTATTCTGTCACAACTACTCAGTGTTTTAATGGTAGTACAAAAGCAGCCATGGTAATGTGTAAAAAAAATGGGCGTGGCTGTGCCTTAATAAAACTTTATTTATAAAAACAGGGGGCTGGCTCACAGATCATAGTTTCTGACCCCTGTCCCTAAGGATGTCAGAGTCACAACACGGAAGGAACCTGGGTTCCTGAGTGGCTGCATGGATGTACCCCTCCCCCACTGCTAGAAACTAGCAACACCTACCCTAACTAATTTAGCAAGATGGGAGCCTCAAAAGAGGCTATACTGAGTTACTGTGCAGGGGAAAGCCAAGTTCAAACATTCATTGCTCTGTCACCTTGTTATTTCATATGAAATGCTATTAAGCCTCAGTGATGCTAGTTTCCCCAATTCTTTACTCACCAGTGACAGTTTAAAAAGTATTAAAGAGGACATAAAAAGCTAAGTATTAAATTTTAAATCTCCCGTTTATAGTTATATTTGGGCACCACAAGCTTAAAATTCATAGCCTTTTAAGATGCCATCCTTACAAAAAAGAAACATAATAGGCTACTTATGAGGGTATTTTCATAAATAAAATGGAAGTATTGCTTTCATGGCACAGGTTAAGCTGCCTGTCCTGGCTTTTAAAGTACAGTTACATTACTGAAATTGCTCACTGACACAGAGGATCAACAGGGTTGCTTGGCTC
>RJWJ010008990.1:0-51489 GCA_004363605.1 Indri indri | reverse complement strand
TAAGTTGAGAAACTTGTAGGGTTTTGGAAAACAGAAAGGAAAGCATAATAAAGTGAAGCCAAAATTGATCTTTTGGGCTATTTTTGCAGATCTAAGATGGAAAAATAATATTTCTGTGGATGATGATTACCATATGGTGATAATTGCAAAGGATTTTAGATGATTAGCTAGCAGACACTAATGAATTTTTAAGAAAATGTTTCAATATAAAATTTCATTTTTGAGACCATCTACCTTTTTAAAAGCAATATAATAAGACTAAAATAAAAAATAACCTTGAAAATTGTGTTTTTCTAGGTAACAATTAAGCTTTACAATTGTTCCGGGCTTGAAGTGCCTCTGCTTAATTATCCTTCTCTCCTTGTCATCCTCTCCGCGTGTATTATCACTCAAAAAACATTTCTGTATCTAGTGTAAAAATAATGGCTGCCTCTTACTGAGTATCCTTCACCCGAACACCGAACCACACACCTCATATATGTCATTTCACAGCCACCCCACACAAAGGAAGTCCTGACGTTCCTTTCATAGCTGAAAACAGATCTCGCAAGTGCAAATCCAGCTCTTTCTGCAGCATGGGAGAGTTATTTGTTGATTTCTACATAAGTCAAAAGATAGGTTATTACTAAGTAGTTCAATTTGCACAAAATTTTTCTCTTCCTTTTCTATATTTCCTCTTATTCTTCTTCATGCTTGGAAGATATTTTTCAGCATACCTTCTACTCTGCATGCTCCTCTCCCCCTCATCAGCTATGAATAACACTTATGGCTGAAGTTCCTGTGGAGCTCTCCAGGCACGAGCCAGTAGAAATTAATTTAGTAATTGTCAGTGCAGATAAACAATTCTCTGTTTCTCAATGGCCGGCTACATAAAGTATCAAGAGAAAGGTATATTCTTAAATGCAGATTTTGAGGGCATTTCCTTCAAATGATTCTGTTTAGTTGAGCTGGGCAGAAGCCGAGGAATTCTCTCTGACAGCCTTCTGAGGTGGTTCTTATTCACAGGCAGGTTGGGAAACCACCGGCCAAAGGCAAAATCAGAATTGCTAATAATTCCTTAAGGCCAAGATTAAGAATGACTCCACTACGCATTAGAATCGCCTTTTGAGATTTTTTAAAATCCCAATGCTCAGGCCCTAGCCCAGATCTATCACATCGGGATGTCTGAAGGTGGAGCCTGAGCATCAGCATTTTTTAAAGCTCCTCAGGTAACTAAATGTGCAGTCAAGGTTGAGAACCACTGCTTTAAGAGGTGGAAATAATCAGTCCGAGTTTGCTTTGTTTTGTTTATCTCCCGGTTCAGTGTTCTCTATTCCTTGTTCCACTCTCCAGGCTGCAGTCGTAGAGCTGTCACTCTGAATGTGATGACATGTGAACATCCGTCCGCAGTTTGATTATAGCTCCAACAGAGAGCAGGGAACTGGGTCTGCAGCTTCTAGGTGGCCTGTCTTCCACTGGATCAAAATATTTAAGTATCCAAAACTGAAATGTAAAAGAAAAATGTATCCTAATTTCATTCATTTATCCAACAGATATTTAAGCTGAATATAAATATTACCTTTCACTGGCTTAAAGATATGGAGATAATTTTCTGCCAGGTGCAGTGGCTTGTGCCTATAGACCCAGCTACTCAGGAGGCTGAGGTGGGAAGATTGCTTGAGCCCAGGAGTTGGAGGCTGCAGTGATCTCTGATTACTCCACTGCGCTCCAGCCTGGGCAACAGAGTGAGATCATGTCTCTCAAAAAATTAAAATAAATTAAAAAGAAAAAAAAAGATGTAGATAATTTTCTATTTCTAACTTGCTTACACACATCCACACACAAACTCTGAGAGATGCACGCGCGCACACACACACACACACACACAGAGTTATATGATCGCCATTGCAAACTCTTGCTTAAAAGTTTGTCCCTTTGTATATTTCAGGACTGTGATGGGAAGAAAGGTGGGCAGAATTTTTAGGAAAGCTAGAGTCCAGATAAATTTGCCTGTTTTGTCTGTGTAAGACTGAACACACAGTACATAAAACTAAAATCTCAAAGATTATTGAAGGTTAGAGGTAAAGGTGTCAAAAATAGATACAACATGTTTACGTAGCAATTCTCTGATAATCCAATTCTCAAAGGACATTCTCAATAAAAGCTTTAAGTTGAGTTAAGGGGATAATTCAGGTTCCTCAGAGATCAGAAGCCAGCAGCTGACACAAAGCAGCAGTGAGCATCCAGGGTCAGGCAATCAAAGCTTAATGAGGTGACAAAGGATTGGAGGATTATGAGTCATCGACACCTGCTGGCACTTTTTCTGGAACAGGTTTGAAAATGCTTTTTATCTAAAATCTACCCCCATTTCTTTTTCTCCTAATGTGTTGGAATCTGGTCCAAGGAGCTCTAAAATCACCTCAAGGGCTGGGATGCTTTCCTCAGTTTCTGTCGTAAGAACACAAAATAAGATAGCAAGAGTCTGACTGGTGATTGGAAAGTAGAGAAAAATTGAAAATTGTCTCCAGTTTATGTCTAAGGCAATTTAAATCAGAGGATGGGCCCAAACTCAAGCAGGACAAGCTCAGAGTTTTATAAGCTAATTCAAAATGAGTTTGAAAACAAATTTCGGACCTAAAAGACAATGTAATTCAACATTCTTTTAGGTAAAAAAAAAAAAAAAAAACAGAACTTTGAAACATGGCAAAATGAAAATATTATATAAGGGCAGATTTAAGGGTAAAAATATTTTACAAGTTCCAGTGACAGCACAAAAATCCCATTTAAATATGGGATAGTAGGAAGCTGACATTGTACAGCATTTGAAAAAAAGAAAAAGCATCAGACTGGGTATTAGCAGATCCTGATACAGTTTTAGCTCAGCCAGTAGCCAACAGCCCTGGGTGAGTCATATAAAATTTTCTGAGCCTTAGGTTCTTCATACTTAAAAGAAATGAAAGGAATAATTAGTATCTTTCACATCCCCAAAATTTCTCATTCCATATATACTCAGAAACTTCAAACTTTGCATTATGCGAAAGGTCTGCACGTCTGATTATTTTATGTGAAACGACTTTAAAATTGAATTTTATACTTATAATTCCCTCCCCCATCAATAACCTAAAACCCAACTTGAACTTACTCTGCTTAAATTTTGTCTATAGAAAATTAATCGGGCTCTGCTGAAAATCAGGAAGTTTCTGGAATTGAGAAAATGTTTCAAGGTAAAATATTTTTATAGAAAGTGTTTCTCCTAAGTACCACATCCCAAAAATATTTTAATTAAAGAAGACCATGAAATCAAGTAAGTATTTATCTCCGGCAAGAAAGATTAAGATTTTTACTATCCATAGATGGGATTTTCCAATGTTTGACCAGCACACCATCCTTTTCCTTCTTGTAACTTCCTCATTCCCTCTGACTCCTTTCTCCTACCATCATATTGCATCCCACCCACAGAAAGACTTCTCTTAGCTCTCAGTTTCTTCATGAGTTTGTAGTTCAGAAAATTGCCTTGTCGCTTCCAGTAGGTTTGACTCCTTTCCTCCAAGTGATTTAAACATTTGCCTTCATAGAGGTAACTACCTTTATTCTTCAGAAACTCGTTAGCGATCTTGAGGCAAGTCTTGCTAATAGGACTTCGTTCTTATCAGCAATGGTATGTCTTTAGCTTTATTGTCTAATGTGATGGCAACTATCCAGTTTTGAAATGAATAAAGACTCCTGATTTACCATGCAATTCACAGAAGCTAAAAGGTTAACACTATTGCGACTCTCCATTGATTTAGAGTAAAACACAGAGAAGCTTACCATGTAATTCTGATATAAAACGCTATTGATTTACTGTACAATATATAGAAGTTCATGATGTAGCTTTATGGTGAGACTCTTACTGTGCAGTAGCGTGAAACCTACTGATTCACTTTATGGTGAAACCCTGATTTAATGTGGATCCTAAAGGATTTTATTGTGTCTTGCTATGGTAATAAAACTCACAATTTCATTAATTCCTTGTGAATTTCTTAGTAAAAGCCCTTCTGTAGCCTGAAATGTGGCTTTAGCCACCCATGGGCAATGACAAGCTCAGTCTTACTATGTGGAAGTCATGAAAAAATCAACTTCTCGAGAACGTCTTCTGGCTTAAGATGTGTGTTACTGACAATCTTTGTGTTGTTTTTTTTTTTTTTAATTTTTATTTTTTATCATCACATTGCTCTTTAATAATAAAAATATCCATGCTTTTATATTTTTGAACAGGTAGTATTTCAGACCCATTTTTCTCTCTCTTATAAGAATCCTGTGAAGTAGACAGGGTAAAAATTATCTTTTTTTTTTAATTTCAAAATATTAAGGGGATATGCATGTTTTTGTTACATGGATACACTATATAATGCTGAAGTCAGGGCTCTCAGTGTGCCTGTCACCAGGACAGTGTTCATTGTACCTGATAGGTAAGTTTTTATTCCTCATCCCCCTTCCACCCTACACCCTTCCTGGGTTTCCAATGTCCTTTACATCTCTTTATGCCTGTATGTACCCATGATTTAGCTCCCATTTACTAGTAAGACCATGTGGTATTTGTTCTTCCATTCCAGAGATACTTCACTTAGTATAATGGTTTCCAGTTCCAAGTTGCTGCAAACAACATTATTTCATTCCTTTTTATGGCCGAGTAGTACTCCATGGCATATATATATACCACATTTTCTTTATCCACTCATGAATTGATGGGCACTTAGGTTGATTCTATATCTTTGCAATTTTGAATTGTGCTGTGATAAATATTCAAGTACAGGTATCTTTTTTATAAAATGACTTATTTTTCTCTGAGTAGATATCCAGCAGGAGGATCAGCTCTTTGAGGAATCTCCATACTGTTTTTCACAGAGGTTACACTGGTTTGCAATCCCACCAACAGTGTATAAACATTCCTTTTTCTCTGCACCATACCAGGATCTGTTTTTTGACTTTTTCTATAGTGGCCATTCTGACAGGTGTAAGGCGGTATCTTATTATGGTTTTCATTTGCATTTCCCCGATGATTGGTAATCTACTCCATAAAAAGATGAAAGATTTTGCCCTCATCAAAAAATCATTAATAACAATCTTCATAGTATAAATATGTCAAATCTGGTATGGAAAATAACAATGTGATCATCTTCAGTGTTCATCCATTTTAAGATTAGCTATATTTTATAAATACTTTGAGATTGCTTGTTAATATTTTAATTTGCCACATTTTAATTTCTAGTTAGAAAAGTCTATTCATCATTATTCGAACTACAGGACTAAATGAGGTAGCACAAAATAAAGCAGATTATTATTTTGAGGATGATTTTTTTAAATTTTCAGGAAAAAAATGCATATTCTTTAGCAGAATTTCCAGATTTGAAAATTATGTAGAAGAAGCCATAAAATGAAAAAAAATCATATGATGTTTCTTGATCTAAATACCACAATAAATTTATAATTTTTTATAAATTTAATTGTAGATACTACTCACTGGAAAAGAAATTTTGTTTAAAAGGTTATCATAAATCTTTCACTCATTAGAGTAAGCTTATTTTCCTTGAAATCTAATAAAATGAGCTTTTTCCAGAAGAAACCTCAGTATCAAAAATCATTTTTTGTATATGGTAGGTTTCTGTCCTTTGTATAAATTATTCAAATCTGCCTTTCTCTTAACCCTGCATATTTCTTCTCTGACTTATCATAAAAATGTACTTAGTAGTAAGAAAATGAGTGAATAGCCCTGCATTTCAATACTTTCTATTGTTCGAGAAATACATTATGACTTAGTGTGCCCGAAAGATTTCTTCCAACTTTATAGGCAGATAAAAATCCATGCTACATGAGATTTACCAGAAAGTTCCATTTGTGAATATTCTCTTCTTCTTACATGTACATAGAATATGACTTCAAAAAATGATGTTTGAGGGACTGCTTGAATCTGATATACCATTATATTTTCTGTCAGCCAAAGACTAAATACCTCTGAAGTCTATTATGAGTAACAAAGTAAATTTTTAAAAAATCACACATACACACAAAGAAAGTGCTCCCGTATTCGGCCCAGAGCAATGACAATTATTGAGAATGGAAAGTAGTAAATCAAAACTAAAGTCCAGAAGATATTGGGGCTAAAAGCCTAAAATAGGTCTCTACACCTGCTTTTCCTATATACCCTCCGGCATACCTTTTCCCAAGGGAAATCCTTTTTTAAACTATAGCCCCCAACTGAAGAGGTCTCAAACCATATGGACAGGGTAAAGAGAAATCCATGTTTTCTCTCTCGTCACACACAAAAGATTCTGTAGATCACTTGCAAACACTTAATACCTATTTAACAAATGCCAGGTATTATTTTAGATAGTTTTACATGTATTAACTAATTTAATCTTCACATTGATTTTTGAGGTTTTATTATGATCCTC
This sequence comes from Indri indri, assembly GCA_004363605.1. NCBI lineage: Eukaryota > Metazoa > Chordata > Mammalia > Primates > Indriidae > Indri > Indri indri. The sequence goes on along the minus strand of RJWJ010008990.1, from coordinate 45,076 downwards.
ATTTTACAGATGCAGAAACTGTACACAGAAAGTTTAGAAAACCTGCCCAGGGACTCAGAGATAGTAAGTAATGGAGCTGGACCTCTAACCCAGACAGTCTAATTCCAGAGACTGTGCTATATAAGACTATACTAAACTTCCTCAACAAGCATAATAACTGTAACTTTCTCAAATGTACGGTTATGTGTATTTTTATCTAGAGATTTAGATTTATTATGGATAAATACATTATTTCCCTCTCTCCCATTACTCTGTGTGTGTGTGTGTGTTTGTGTGTGAATCTGATGTAAATAACGCATTTCAGAATCCTTTACAGGAATATGGACAAATGCAATTTGCAAAATGTGTTTTCCTGTTGTGAGTACATATTCTGACATAGCTATTTCTGTCCTATGAAAAACTGAGCTTATTACTAAAGAGAATTAAGAAGCATTGCATAACTCCAGCCAGTATCAAGCAAAAATCATGTGACCTCTTGACTTGGCAAGAATTTTCCCTCCTGGGAATATCAGATAGCTCAATAAGGTTAAATGTGCTGCCAAAATTCTATTCTTAAAAATGTCTCAAACCAAATAAGTTGGAAGCCATTCAATCAGAGACTATTCTTTATGGAGTCTCTCTCTCTCTTAAAAGGAATAAGTGATGAAATGGAATGAGATCATTCACATGTCAAGAAGCTTTTAAGTGTCTTAGCTGCGAACTTGATTAATAGTCATCACATTGGACCTAATAGCACAGCAGATCACATACTTTTTTAAAGCATGTAAAAGCCTTCCTTAGATATTAAGAAGATATTCTAGGTGTAAGAACAGCTGTTTGGCTTCTGTAGCAGTTTAGATTAGCAAACGTTAGCCCCAGGGGCACAAGAAACTAGAAGCATGGAAGTAGTATTTAAAAGCAGCAGAAGCCTTTGTGAATTTTTTTTCCCTTAGATTCAGGGCTACGGAAATCTCTGTGAACTATTGGACAGGTCTTGATCTTGCAGGACTGTGCTTCTCAAACTTAAGCATGCAGAGAAATTTCCTAAAGCATTTGTGAAAACACACATTTCTGGACCTGTGAGTTTCCATTTCTTTTTTTTTTTTTTATTTCAGAATAATATGTGGGTACAAACATTTTGGTTACATGTAATGCCTTTGCCTCGCCCAACCCAGGGCTAGAAGCGTGTCCTTCCCCCTTACAGTACACTCCATCTCCGTTAGTGGCGAGTTTACTCCCCTACCCACCCCCACCTGACCAGCATCCAGTGAATATTATTACCATGTGAGCACCTTAGTGTTGATCAGTTAGTACCAATTTGGTGGTGAGTACATGTGGTGCTTGTTTTTCCATTCTTGTGATATCTCACTTCAAAGGATGGGCTCAAGCTCTATCCAGGATAATATATGAGGTGCTAGATCACCATTGTTTTTTGTAGTTGAGTAGTATTCCATAATATATATATACCACATTTTATTAATCCACTCACGTATTGGTGGGCACTTGGGTTGATTCCACATCTTTGCAGTTGTGAATTGTGCTTTCATAAACATTCGAGTGCAGATGTCTTTGTTATCGAATGTCCTTTTTTCCTTTCGTAGATGCCTAGTAGTGGGATTGCTGGATCAAATGGTATTTCTATTTTTAGCTCTTTGAGGTATCTCCAAATTATTTTCCACAGGGGTTGTACTAATTTGCAGTCCACCAGCAGTGTAAGAGTGTTCCTATCTCTACACACCAACACCAGCATTTCTTGTTGGGTAATGCTTCTGCTGCTGCAAGGACCCCACTCTGAGCCACTTTAAACACTGCTGTTTTAAGGACCCTTGTAGCCACTGTGATTCCTGAAACTACCTCGGTTTCTCACTATTCTTTTCTTATCTTTCATACTAATGAGACAGAGAAACAGCTCTCTTTAGACATAAATCTAAGACCTGAAACTATGAAACAACTAGAGGAAAACATTGGGGTAACACTCCAGGATGTTGGTCTGGGCACTTATTTCTTGAGCAAGACCTCAAAAGCATAGGGAACCAAAGCAAACGTGAACAAATAAAATCACATGAAGGTAAAAAGCTTCTGTACAGCAAAGGAAGCAATCTGTGGATGATAAGCAATCTGCAAAAAGATAATCCACACATTGAAAAGACAATCAACAGAATGGTAGAAAATATTTGCAAACTACCCATCCAAAAAGGGATTAATGACCAGAATATATAAGGAGATAAAACAACTCAATAGCAAAAAAAAAAAAAACAAACAATAATCCAATTAAAATGGACAGAAGATCTGAATAGACATTTTTCAAAAGAAGACATACAAATGGCCAACAGGTACATGAAAAAATATGCAGTGTCACTAATCATCAGAGAAATGTAAATCAACACTGCAATGAGATATCATCTCACCCCAGTTAAAATGGCTTTTATCAAGAAGATAGGAAATAACAAATGCTAGCAAGGGTATGGATAAATGGGAACCCTTGTACATTGTTCAAGGGAATGTACATTAGTATAGCCACTATGAAGAAGAGTAAGAGAATTCCTCAAGAAACTAAAAATAGAACTACCATATGATCCAGCAATCCCACTGCTGGGTATGTACTTCAAGGAAGGAAATTCAGTATATCAAAAAGATACCTACACTTCCATGTTTATTACAGCACTATTCGCAACAGCCAAAATATGGAGTCAACCTAAGTGTCCATAAACAAATGAATGGATAAAGAAAATGTGATACGCATACACAGTGGAATTTTATTCCGCCGTAAAAAAGAATGAAATCCTCTCACTTGTAACAACATGAATGGAACTGGAGGACATTGTAGTAAATAAAATAAGCCAGGCACAGAAAGACAAATACCACATGTTCTCACTTACATGTGGGAGCTAAAAATAATTGAACTCATGAAGATAGAGAGTAGAATGATGTTTACCAGGGGTTAGGAAGGGTAGTTAGCAGGGGTTGGAGGGGGTGGATAAAGTGGAGATGACTAACAGGTACAAAAATATAGTTAGATAGAAGGAATGAAAACTAGCATTTGGTAGCATAAAAGGGCAATTATAGTTAATAATTTATTGTATTTTTAAAATAACTAAAAGACTAGAATTGAAGTGTTCATAAGACAAAGAAATGATAAATGCTTGAGATTATGGATTCTCCATTTACCCTGATTTGATCATTACACATTGTATCCTTGTATCAAAACATCACATGTATCCCATAAATATATGTAACCATTATGTACCCATAATAATTAAAAATAAAAGTTAAATAATAGTAATACATTTGTGAAACATCTTAGCAACATGCTCTGACTTTATATATAGTAGTTTTTTAAGTTAAAAAAACAATTAGTGTAACAGATTTGCTGTTATGGGGGAAAAGTATATCCTCATTTTATAGACGGGGGGAATTGTGGCTCAAAAATTAAGTTACTGTTTAAGACCCCACGCCAAGAGCATAGACAGAAGGCTTGCTGTGGCCACAGTGTGTGGGGTGAGGTGAAGCCATAGCTGACGCTGCCCAGTGGGCTCCTTAGGTCTCTCACTGGATGGAGGACGTGGCTGAGACCAGAGGACGGATAGTGCCAGAAAGAGTTGAAGTAGCACTGAGTCCACAGAAGACAGGGATCTAGGAGATGTCCTGACTATGTGAAAAGAGACCACATGTCTCATCAACCCTCTGGACTTAAACAATGGATGGCAGCAGATGACCAATAACCAGGTGTGACAAGGGACCTCTCCTAAAGGGAGGCCAGCGAAGACTTAAAAAATAACAAAAGACCAATATGTAGATTTTTAAGCCAAAAGAATAAGTACGAGGTCACAAATTAAACACCGGAGGTGTTGAGTTTGAGACGCCTGTGGGATATTCAAGTGGAGGTGCATTTTGAGAAATCAATTTGGCGATCATCTGTTTGTAAATGGAAATGAAATGTATGGGACGTACCATCAGCACCCACTGAGTTTTCATGCCAACCCACAACGATTCCCTTTGCTTGACACATCCATATTGTAACAGAGAGGGCAGCCGCGTTCACATACTGTGATGTCTCCCTTCCGGGCTACAGTTAACTGGATGAGGAGTGACTACATTGCCTAAACGGAACCGGGCGACGGGGGATTTGGAGGTGGGACTAGGAGAGTACAGTTTCAAACAGGTTACTTGTTCAACATAAAAGATACAAATTTGGGCTGTTTTTTCAGCAGCAGTTTTCCATCATGTAATGAAAGAAACATAAAAAGCCAGTCTACAGCAGGAGAGAAAACATGATGCTGACATGAAAAAAAGAGAATTAAAGCCAGTTAGAAAAGATATCCTGGGCTGTATACAGTGGCTCACGCATGTAATCCTAGCACTCTGGGAGGCCGAGGCTGGCGGATCGTTTGAGCTCAGGAGTTCGAGACCAGCCTGAGCAAGAGTGAGACCCCGTCTCTACTAAAAACAGAAAAAAATTAGCCGGACAACTAAAAATATACAGAAAAAATTAGCCAGGCATGGCGGCGCATGCCTGTAGTCCCAGCTACTCGGGAGGCTGAGGCAGGAGGATTGCTTGAGCCCAGGAGTTCGAGGTTGCTGTGAGCTAAGCTGATGCCACGGCACTCTAGCCCAGGCAGCAGAGTGAGACTCTGTCTCTAAATAAATAAATAAATTTGATTTTAAAGAGAAGGAGAGAAGTGAAAAGGGTACTTGGGATTAAGAGAAGTTTTTTCTCTTGGGAGGTGTGTGTTTATGTGTGTGTTATACACATTGGAGACGTGCCAATATTTAAATTCTGTCCTCTCTCCATAGACATTTAGAAACATATCTTATTCTCTCAATTAAGCTGAAAACTCTTTGTGGGAAAGAAATATGCATTGTCCAGTTTTTCATCTTCCCCTTCAGTAACTTACATACAAACTTCTCAAAAACAATTTTTTACAAGGCGTTTGTACGTCGGTAATAATCTGAAATTTAAAAAAACAGTAAATCAACAACACAAAAAACTTTTTTATTAAATTTAATAGAAAGGCTACTTAGTGTTAAACTTCAACAATTTGATATCTAACAATCTTTTGCACTTCAGACACTAAAGTATCATAATTTCTGTTTACCTCATAAAATATGAGTTGATATATGTTTTCTAGTGCTTATAAAAAGAAAACTAGCACTTTGTAGGATTTATTTAATTTGTAGATGTTTTAGAGGCTCTTATAACCTGATTCATTTAAATAAACCTCCAAATAAGTTACAAATTATAGCTCAGTTTTCTATTATTATTTTCATAGTTTATTAAATATTAAACATTTCTTCCTTAGTTTTTTTTTTAGATCTATTTATTTCAAATCCATTGCAGAGTCATCCAGAATTTAAGAAACCTGGATTAATTTCAGGCATCATATAATGCAGCTAATGTTTCCATGGTTTCTTATTTCTAATGTCTCTTGAATACACTCTTCAGTGTCAGTAACATCATATCCTTCCAAAGCTCCTCTTCCCTCCCCTCTGATTTCAAGCCTGCATTTAATAACTGTTAACCTAAATATATTCAAATACAAGTCATATGTTTGTAAATGCCTTTCTGCTGTTAGTATTTCTAATACATTTTTTCAATTTTCATTCATTTAAGATCTAGTTACTTTCACGTTTAATATTCGGTTTTGTGATGAATTCTGAGCCACCAATACTGATTGTTTAATGGTACGTTGCTGCCCTCTAGCTTATGTTTGAAAGTTTCCCTACATTGTAACAATTTCTTCAGTAAATCCCTTATATATGCCCAATAACTTGATATCCATTAGTTTTTAATGAATCATATATTAGCAGCTCTATAAAGATTAAATTGATAGGGTTATTAATTAAAGTGTTATTTTTCTTTTCTTTCCTTGTCTTCATAATCTTGGGAAAAATCCTAAAAAGGAAAGAAAAGAAAAAACTCTATTATCAAATTGAGTGGAAGATTCTCAGCCAATTTTCTTTTTCACCTTAATTTGCATCTTTCCCCTTCATGTTGGTTGGCTGTTTTCAAAAATCAATGTGTTTTCTTATCTGCTATTCCTTAAGCAGCCAGAGAGAAGTATCAAATCTTTTATAATCTCAATGAATGCTGAGTTCTTGTCAAAGAATTTTCTAAAGATGGAACAAAATAATTTAAATGGCACCAGTTCAAATTCTGAGGCCTGTCAGAAATTTCGACAAAGTATTTTTTATGTTCAAAAATTATAAAATTCTTTAAGGATTGAATTACCATTCTTCTCTGACAAAAGTTCTGAAACGATGTCATGGCATGATCCTCCTTTGTGATGAGATTTTCTGGCCTGGATAGAGTTATCAGGCAGGTAGCTACTTACATGAACAATTCCACATCTGGTTGGCTGAAATGTGTTTCTAGTCTAACATATTACAATTCAGTGAAAGCATACTAACAAAAAAGGAAAGGTCCAATTATTTAACTATCCCCCTGCACTTTGGTGCCCAGAAGCCTTAAAATAAAAATATAATGCGAAGCATAATTTTCAGTGTCGTGCTCAGCTGGAACTATATACAGTGAATGGCATTTTGGCATAGCACAGAGACCATGGAACTCAAAGGGCAGAAATCTGGCTTCAATTCCCAGTTCTTTCGACACTTAATTTCTTTGAGTCTTAAATCTTTTGCTTTTAAAATAATGAGCATACCGCTCTCATAAAAGTGTAGAGAGTATGAAATAAGGCAATGGATGAGAAAGCACCTGAATGATGCATGCGATATACAAGGAGCTTAATAAACCTTTGTTTAATCAAATCTAATACAGGCATGAAATTGTTCTTAGTGTTCTGATGAAGGAGCATTCTCTGCCTTTCTTTCTCCCTTTCCCTTATCAATGTTTTCTTGCTCTTTGCGTATCCTTTTATGTATTGTTTTTAAATCAGGCTTTGGGTTTGTTTGGCTTTTGTTTTTTTTGTTGTTTGTTTTTTTTGCAAATTCTAGCTACTTTACACAGAAAAAAAAAATTATTGAAAGATATTAAGTAGTACACCAAATCGGGGAGGGCCAGAAAATCAAGTTTGGAAGCTCTGCCTGACTGTTCCAGAAAGACTCTACAGCCACTAACACTGGGCAACAGCATCACCAATGCCACCTCACATGCTTCCCACTGGGACTTCTGTTGCTGGGCCTCCCTCAGGCTTAGCCAGAGTGGAGTCCACGAGGGTTTTATGACTACGCCTGATGGACAAGAGTATTTGTACTGTGGCTACAAGAAAAACTGGGAAGGTGAGGTTCTGACTTCAACTTTGGGAGACAGGAGTCCAAAGGCAAGGAATTTCACATACATAAGAAATCTGTTGAAAGGGTCCATGTGGCCAAAAAGCATGACCACTTCACCCTGCTCTGTTTTTTAACAATCCCCATCAAGTTAATCAAATTGTGTTTACTCAGTAGCTTCTAGAAACATCTAATGCAAAACTTGTAGGACCAATGATAAACCACAAACCGTTGATTCTCTCAGCTGCCTCCATCTCTATTCCTCACTCTCGTGGTGTATGACTGTGTGTGTTATACTGGACAAACATAGTATTGTATTATACTTACACCATATACATTGATTGATTTGTTGGTTGGTTGGTTAAACATTATTGAATTCCAAAACATATGCAAGGAACAAGAAATATAAATATAAAGATGAGTAAGATCTGTTCCCTTCGTTTTTAGAACTCACATCCTAATTAGGAAATGTCATGTAAACCACTAATTATAGGCAACATGAGAAGAGATTTTTAACAGGGAAGGCACTGTGCACTTAGGTAATGTTTAAAGATACAAGTTCTTACACCTGTAATAGGAACTCCAAAGGTTAAAGATATTGTCCAAGAATACCTGTATCATAAACATATTAGTAAGTTTATTTTGTTAAATAAGTGACTAGAGATGTCAAGAGACTGTTCTGTGTTGCTGATAAGCTCAGACTTTACTGAGTGCTTTCAATTTTTATTCATATTAAAGTTTTTAGATCTTTCATTGCCTTCAAATCATCATTTCAAGCTTCGTTGTTATTTAGACACTGTAAAATGAAATTTTAGAACATAAAACATCCTTGAAAATAGAAACTTTTTACTATGATACTAATGTTTTAGTTTCTAGTCTTAAAACATTATCATTTTTAATTTACATTTCTTATGTATACTCATTTAATAACCAACTTTAAAATCAGTAATCACATTTTCCCCTAAGCTTTGATTAGAACAATTATAGTAAATGAAAATAAGAAAGTAATTTCTGCAGAGAGATTCATAAAGCACGCTTTTCAAGTCATAAAGCAGCCTTCTAAATAGTTTCTTCCAGCATTAGGCCTATAGAAAAATTATTTCTGTTCTGTTTAAGATACACAGATACTAAACTCTTTCATTGTCTGCTCTTCTTCTTTGTCTTGGTCCCCTTAGTGCAATGGCTCCCAGCAGAAGCCTTAGCACACAAAAAATGCTCAAGAAATGCTGTTGAATAAACGTCTGACCCTCTTCACCTAAACCAAGAAGGTAGAAGCATCAGCAGAAAGACCCCTCAACAACAGAAAGCCTGTGAACAGATAAAAGAAATAGAAAAGCAGATAACTGAATTTTTACATCTGTCTACCCCAATTTTTCTTTAGCCCTAAATTCTCTTGACCAACGCTTCCTTTCAGTTTGCTTTAAAGACTGAGAATATACACCCGGACACACCTAACTGAAATCTCTGTGGAGACTGCCACACCAGCCTCTGATATAAACTGATTAGTAATATATGGACGAATATTTTCTGTCATCTCACTACCATACACGTAACACTGAAGAAAATATTACCAGTTATACAATTTCTTCACACTAGCATCCTGAGTATTGCGTTTTTTAAGTTATGCTAATAATGTGTAAGGAAAAAAAAAATAAAGGCTACAAACACTGTGATGAGCACAGTTTTTATAGCATCTTTTATTCATTACAATAAAATGAAGCCAAAGTGCTCGACATGTGTCATGAAGGCCCACAGACTGTGAAGGGGTCTACACAGCTCTACTAGGATGAGATAACAGAATTTTTTGAGTGTATGGATCCCTCTGATTAACTCAGATTGTCGTTTCTGGAAGTAGAAACACTGAGAAAGTGAACTTTCACTGTTCTTTTACCTTTATTCTTTCATAGCCAAATCTCTCAAATGCCTCACTCATAAACACACACACACACACATACGCACACACACGCATACACACACACACACACACACACACACACACACACAAGAATGAGAGTTCTATTGCAAGTAACAAAGAGCCAAAATCATGGTAGCTTAAAGGAGCTAGAAGTTTGATTCTTTCTCAGGTAAAAATCTGGGTGTAGTTTAGTCAAATCGCCTCACAAAGCGGAGGTTCCACCTTATTCCTCCGCCTTGTGGAGGGACTCTCCCCTCCCGAGGACATTATCCCAGCCACGTTATCTGTAGGTCAGTCAGAAGGAAGGGTAAAGGCAAAAAGATGGAGGAAAAGCAGGGTACACAGCATTTGTCCTTTAAGGAAATTTCCTAGCATTCCATATAACACTTCTACTTACATTTTTTGGCCTGAACCTAATAACATGAACACATTCAAACACATGAAGGCTCAGAAATGTCATTTTTATTTTTCACTGTGTTTCCAACGTACACATTGAGCTTTTATAATACCGAGAGCAGTGTGGAAAATGAACATCAGCCAACCTAGCAAGCTGCGGTGGGATTCCTCCTTATCTATGTAAGGTGTGGGATTTCATTCTGTCGGAGGTTTCAGGGAAGATTCCTTTCCTTCTTCATCCACCCTACATTACCTTTCTCTCTACCCCTAATCCACCCAAAAACTTTATTGTGTATCCAGACACACTTCTCAAAAGAGGGGAGAAAGGAGGGGAGCAATTAGTGAAGGACAGACCAACTTTCACTCTTTAAACTACTGAGGACTAATGATTTTAACAGAAGGATCTGAGCCACATTCTAATTCTCTGCTTGTGGGTTTGCTGTCTAAATTGAGACCACAGTCAGTTTTAATTGAACATAAAATCTCCTGTTTGATCCTAAGCAGCAGAACGGTGTTTTCATTTGCTAGTAAGTGGATTTTGGACTTCTTCCCAAAAGAAGCTAAACTTTAGTGATAGTTGCAGTATTATATCATTCAAACAAAGTCCTCAAACGTTTAATATTCTCTGGGGAGAGATCAACCTCTGTGGGCAGCAGAATCAGTCATTTAAATACAAATTTAAGCTGCAAACACAGCCCTGACTAGCTAGGCAGTTGTTCACACTCCACAGAGCACTGGAGGTCTCAGAGAGATGTCTAGTTTCAAAGAACCAAGCAAAGCAGGCAGAGCCCACTCACCCCCACACACATACTCTATTCCACCTATATTTTATGTATTGGACTTCTTTATGGGGTATTGTTTAATGAAAGGCTTTGACTACTTTTAAAATCTGACCTCATTGTGCTCAGCCCTAATTCTGTTTCTTATGGATTTGTTTCTTGAGAATGTTATAACCTTGAAGTTCCTAAGCCTGTCAGGAGCTAGCAGAGAAAGGTGAAAAGAGAAGACTCATGGGAAAAATTCTGCTGACTTGTCATGATGACATATTTTTGCAGAACTTTTCTTAACTTATTTAGAAAGAGCATAATGATGCTTACAACCTAGATCCTCAATATATCTTGATTAGTGAGATTATATTAGTATATCTGTCACCCTGACAGTCACAATCTAGGTGTATAATTGAAATTAGTCCTTGGCCAGGTATGGTGGCTCATGCCTGTAATCCTAGCACTCTGGGAGGCCAAGGCTGGAGGATTGCTTGAGGTCAGGAGTTCAAGAATAGCCTGAACAAGAGCGGGACCCCTATCTCTACCAAAAATAGAAAAATTAGCTGGGTGTGGTGGCACACGCCTGCAGTGCCGGCTACTCGGGAGGCTGAAGCAGGAGGATCGCTTGAGTTCAGGAGTTTGAGGTTGCAGTGAGCTATGATCATGCCATTGCACTCCACCCGGGGCAACAGAGTAAGTCTCAAAAAAAAAAAAAAGAAGAAGAAATTATTGCTTCTTGTTTTTCTTTTAGTCATTTAAATTTTGCTTTCTAATGTTTAAGTCTTTTTTAAAGTGTGTGAATATATTTATTGCCCAAAAAACTGAATATTCCTATCTAGGTCAACATACACAGAAAAATGATGGCTAACTGTCAAGATCTAGTGAATTTGCTTATTACAGCTTCACCACAACTTTATTGTTTATTTCTGTTATCAGAATCCTCTCAGCAGTCCCACTTCATCTGTCTAATATTCCATGGGACAAAAAAAAAAAAATCACAAAAACATTTGTAATCTTGTCATTAATTACAAAAGTTCTGTCTTTTGGTTCTGGTAGATTAGCTACTTAAGTAATCATCACATCTCTAAAGGAATAGTTAAGTGTTCTAATTCTAAATAAAATACTCTAAGAATTTATTTCTCTCAGCATCTGTTTCTTCATTTTCCAACTCATATTTCTTCATGGCAACAAAATACCGAATAAAAGTTTCCCCTAGAGCCTCTCTCAGACATTGATCTTCCTCCAGTGCCACAAGGGCATCTTCCAGTTTCAAAGGGATCTCAGAAGGCTTTGATTGGTAAAGGTCTGTGCTCTCATCCGGGCCAGCCAAGACCTCATCGCTACCATGAAGTCCATCTAAGCCTGCAGCAACAGTCGCAGCCAGCACCAGGTAAGGGTTTGCAGTTGCTGAGCCTAGTTTATTTTCTATCCGGGTGCCTTTCTCACCATGACACTTGATATTAAATGCACAGCTGTTGTCATTGTATCCCCATGTTGTAGGCACACTGTCCTTCAGGTCTTTACTCTCTTTGGCATAACGCTTTCGGCAGCTAACAGCAGGTGCCATCAGGCAGCTGAGAGCAGCAGAGTGCTTCAAGAGTCCTGCCAACCATTTCTTCCCAGTGACCGTGAGCTGCTCAACTCCAGAACCATTGCAGAAGAGGTTTTTCTTCCCACCAACATCCCAGAGACTGTGAGACAAAATTCCCGAATTGCAGAATCCAGTCTCAATGAAAAAGCTTGCTATGTAATTATATTTCCTTGCCACTTCTTTGACACCTGTTCTGAGAGTAAATGCATTATCAGCTGAACTAATGCCAAATTCGGGCAGAAAACAGATTTCCATCTGACCAGGCCTGGTAGAGGAGGAAAAGCTCTCGACGTTGGCTCCTGTGTGATATAAGCCATCAACGAGTTCCTGCATGAAGGGCTGGTCATGGTTATTTAGTAATGTTGTTGCAGGAAAAGATAAGGTCTTTGAGTTGATAATTTCAGGCACACCAAAAATGCAAAAATCGTAGATGAAGGCAGAGAGCAGAGAAAAGCCAGAGTCCTGCAGCTGGTTCAGCTGCCTCTTTGCAATGTACCTTGGGGAAGTCAGCAGAGGCTCGCCGGTCACAGTGAAGGTATCACATATCACTCTTGCAGTTCTCTCAGCCCATGGCAAAACTCTAAATGTTGATAACTCTGGCATTAGGACTATGTCACTGTTAAAACACGTGGCTCTTATGTGATTCACTTCATTGTCCCTAGGATTCGGTATCAATTCAAGATAACCTCGGGGCATGTAAACGCCATGGACCACTTTTTCCTAAAGAAGGAAAAGCATAGAGTAATTAGGTTTTGAATCTTGAAAGCAAACAAAAACATTGAAAAAGAGCCTTGCTAATGAGAAAAAAAAATTGTGTTTTGCATCCGTTGGTTAACACTAACTTGATTTCAGATAAATTTTAAATATTTTAAAATAAAACCCCCAAAGGTACCTTTATAAACAACTCAATATTGTAAGCCTTGAAGGCTTTATATGCTCTTAGATCTGAAAATAGCCATTATAAATAAGAGATATAATGATAAAGAAAATCTCTTTATAGCAGAAGACTAAGACAAAACCTTATGGAATTATTTGGAATTATCATAATCACAAGTACTTTTTAAAGCTCTTATTTTATTGTATAGTTGCTAACACTTCAGATAAGGCTTTCTTCTGGCTTATTCTATTGTAATCCTGAGTTAACTGACTCTCAAAAGTCTACAGTAAAGAATCCTCGATTTTTCTCGGATAGCCGACTGTGGCCAGTCCTGTGACACACGGGAGGGTTGTCCTAATGCCAGAGAAGACAGGGTGGCCGACGGCTGCACTCCTCTATTTACTTTTACAACTCATTTAAGAATTAACTACCTCACCATCTCATAATCCCAGAACCCTTGTCTATGACTGTGGACCTAAAGCTTCAAAGCTATAGTTCCTAAAATGTTGTAGCCTTCAAGTCAGCATGAACTAGGTGTCAAATAGACGGCAAATCTGCCGTCTATTCCTAACTCTTTCACTAATTGCTTCTGTGAAGTTAGGCAAGTTTCTGGACCATGTGCTTCAGCTTCCATGTCTGTAAAATAAGAACGTTAGACTAGATGATTGCTAAGGCACTTTCTAGCCACCTCTTTCTAGGGTTCAACAGATTTGGTCATTTATTTAACCTTTGCTATGTGCTGGGCAACAGGGAAGAGATGAGGTTATAAAGACACATGAAACAATTTCTAAAAATTGTGTATTAGAAATACCAGCAAGGTTAAATATTACATTAATTGGTGGAGAAAAAGCCCTGACTACAAAGTTTGGTTCCCACAGAGTCCGTAATAACAGACTCCATGGGAAGTCAAAACATCCTAACATTCTACAAACCAGACTACTTCTTGTGTTACCTCCAGATCCCGAGCAGCATGGCTGCGTAGGAGGGGCTGGGGCTCGCAGAGGCAATCTACTGGTCCACTCTATTGCCTTTGACCATGAGCTGCTGCCTCCTTCACTTTCCACCTTCTCTACTCATTATTAATGCTATTTTATTTTTTTCCTTTTTTAAAAAATTTTAATAGATTTAAGGGGTACAAGTTTAATTCTTTTACATGTATATATTGTATAGTGGTGAAGTCAGGGTTTTTAATGTACCCGTCACTCAAATAGTGTACACTGTACCCCACAGATAATTTTTCATTTCTCACCCCCTCGCACCTGCTCCCCTTTTGAGTCTCCAGTGTCCATTATACCACTTTATGTATCCTTGTGTAACCACAGTTTAGCTCCCACTTACAAGTGAGAACATGTGGCATTTATGTTTCTGTTCCTGAGTGACTTCACTTAGGATACTGGCTTCCATTTCCATCCAAGTTGCTGCAAAAGACATTATTTCATTCTTTCTTATCACTGGGTAGTACTTCATGGTATATATATGCCACATTTTCTTTATTCAGTCATCGGTTCATGGACTCTTATGTTGATTCCATATCTTTGGGATTGTCTACACATGTTTTAAAATGCCATTTTGAATTGACTGATCCAATTCTGCTTTTACCAGTCATAAAGTTGAGTGAGTCAAGCACTATTCCACTGACTACTTAATTTTTCAATTCAGTCCAGGATCTGTACATGTAAACTTTATACACATACACACACACACACACACACACACATACACACATACACTGTGGGATCTTAGAATACTGTAGTATGGAATCCTTTAATTCAAATTTTCACTTTAGGAAATAATGTTATTTCCCTACTTGTTAGTTTTTTAGTTTGACGATCTGTATGTTAGTTTTGTATGTGTCTAAAATGAGAAATAATGTATTTTATTCATGAGACTTCTAAGCGTTTCTGCAATTTAAATTTGTGTTTGTATTCACTTGGCTGTGAATAGTAGAGAACAGCTGGTTACCATTTCACTCAAATAATCCTTCACAAACTTAAGAATAGTAAAAAGTCACACTTTATTCTTCAGGCTATGTAATCTATGTTTTTGTGAGCAATCTTTTCTAACACTGTCATTTGCTTTATTCTTTTTTTGGACATGCAGAATTCAAACTACTCTCCATTAGTTGTAGGAAATATGTAAATATATATGAGCATATTCATGACAAATTATCGTAAATCATATTTATAGATATAAATCACAGGGACAACTTCACACTCCAATATAGATCACTATGGATACAATACAAATTTTTTCAGAATAACTTAAATTCCTATGACAACTCAAATTTGGATCATAGTAAAGGTTACATTTTGAAATAAGCCAAAAATTAATTATGAGTTCTATAGAAATATATCATGTTTTCAGCAGATCAAAGAAAGAGCCCACATTATCTGCATATAATTTAAATAAAACTCAACCCCGCAATCAAACAAAGACAGTATAAGTTGATTGTAAGGTTTAAATATGCTAATGTTTGTAAGGCATTTAGCACAGAGCCAAGTACATGATGAGTTCTCTAAAAAGAGTAGACACCATTTTATCATAGGTTCCCTATTTGGCCTTTTCAATTATATAACAGTCTTTTTTTTCCATTCCTAGTAAATGGTCTGTTTTTTAAAAAATCAATATTTTTTTGATTTAATAAGAAAGAACACTTAGCTCAAATGAAGAATAAAAGGATATATTAAAGCTGAGCTGGAGACAGCACGTGCAATGAAAAAAAGCACTGAACTGGAAGTGAGGAGTCACAGATTAATACCCGAGATTTGGTACTAACTGCCTGCATAATTTTAAGAAAGCTATTCATACTTTTTCTGGGCCTCATTTTCCTCATTTACAAATGAAGAAGATGGATTATATTACCTATTTGCTTCCATGGTCTAACAATAATGTTCAAATTGATATTTTATTTTTCACAAGTAGAATAAATAGAATAGAAAATAGAAATGACTTAAAATTATTTTTATAAAGATTGAAGTTACGACAAGCCTCAGCAAGAGCAAGACCCCATCTCTACTAAAAAGAGAAAGAAATTAGCTGGACAACTAAAAATATATAGAATAAATTAGGTGGGCATGGTGGTGCATGCTGTAATCCCAGCTACTCGGGAGGCTGAGGCAGAAGGATTGCTTAAGCCCAGGAGTTTGAGGTTGCTGTGAGCTAGACTGATGCCACGGCACTCTAGCCCAGGCAACAGAGCTAAACCCTGTCTCCAAAAAAAAAAAAAAAAAAGATTGAAGTTCCTTTTTACTAAGCCATATGAAGACTCAAACTATTGATTCCACCCTTTCTTTAACGAATTTCCCATGCAGAATTGTGTTTATACACATATACATGCATTGTTTAGATAAGCATTCATAAATGAACCTATTTTTAATGCCTATTCACAATACATTTTCCAAAATCAATTATTTAATCATAAGTTACAAATATTAAAGAGAGGGCGCACAGGAAGATGGCCAAATAGAAATCTCCAGCAATTGTCCCTCTGCACGAACACCAAATTCAACAACTATCCACACAAGCGAGCAACTTCAGAAGAACCAAAAATAAGGTGAGTGATCATACTACATGGTTTTGACATTATATCAAGGAAAGAGGCACTGAAGAGGGCAGAAAAGACAATCTTGCATTGCCTACACCACTTCTCTCCCATCCTTCAGCAGTGCTGTGCTATCTCTTACCAAGTGGAGAGAGAATCTGTGTGCCCAGGAGAGTGAAGTGATTGCAGGACTTTGCATTTAAACTCAGGGCCACCCTGGCACGGGGGAAGACAGCACAGGGCAGAATTCTGCCAGTGCTCATGGAGGGAACATTTAGACCAGCGTGGCCAGAGGGAAATCCTCCACCCCAAAACCCAAATTACAGCTAGCAACAGCACTGGCTGACAAAAAGCAGCCTGGGTCCTGGACTAAATTCATAAGGCATTTGGGCTACAAAGGCCTTGGGCAATTCCTGTAGCTATGGTGGCTCGGAGCCAGTGGGCTTGGGGTGCACATGACCCAGGGAGAAACCAGCAGTGGCAGCCAAGCCAGTGCTGTAAAGAAAAGGGAAGAGCTCAGAGGACTTTGTTTTGCACCTTGGGTACCAGCTTAGCCACAGTAAAACAAAGTACCAAGCAGACTCCTATAGCCCCCCTGACTCCAGGCCCTACTTCCTGGATGGCAATTCTGGACCCACCCTGGGCCAGAAGGAAACATTCTGCCCTGAAGGAAAGGACTCACTCACATTTGTCTCTTCACCTCCTGGATAATTCTCAAAGATAGACCATATGTTAGGCCACAAAATAAGTATCAAAAAAATCAAAAAAATTGAAATTATACCAAGTATATTCATTGACCATAATGGAATAAAACTAGAAATCAATATCAAGAAGAACATTGGAAAATATACAAACACAGGGAAATTAAACAATGCACTCCTGAATTACAGAAGTCAATGAAGAGATTAAGAAGGAAATTAAAAAATTTTTCAAAACAAATGAAAATGAAAACACAACATACCAAAACCTATGGGATACAGCAAAGCAGTAATAAGAAGGAAGTTTATAGCAATAAGTGCCTACCTAAAAACAGTAGAAAAGCATCTCAAAGAACTACAAAAACAAGAGAAAACCAAACCCAAAATTAGAAGAAAAGAAATAATAAAAATCAGAGTAGAAATGAATGAAATTGAAGCCAAAGAAATAATACAAAAGAACAGAAAAACAAAAAGTTGGGTTTTTTGAAAATATAAACAAAATTGACAAACCATTAGCTATACTAACCAAGAAAAAAAAGAGAGAGGCCCCAAATAAATAAAATCAGAGATAAAAAAGGAGGCATTACAACTGATACTGCAGAAATCCAAAGGTTCATTAGAAAATACTATATGCCAATAAAGCCAAAAACCTAGAAGAAATGGATAAATTCTTAGACACATACAACCTACCAAGATTAAACCAGGAAGAACCCAAAACCCAAATAAACTGATAACAAGTAATGAGATAGAAGTAGTAATAAACAATCTCCCGTCAAAGAAATGGCCAGGTCTCTATAGTTTCAATGCTGAAGTCTAAAAAGCCTTCAAAGAAGAACTAATAACAATTCTACTTAGGCTATTCCAAAAAATTGAGGAAAGGGAATACTCCCAAACTCATCCTATGAGGCCTGTATCACCCTGATACCAAAACCAGACAAAGACACAACAAAAAGAAAACTATAGGCCAATATCTCTGATTAATATAGATGCAAAAATCCTAAACAAAATACTAGCAAACCAAATTTAAAAACACATTAAAGAGATTATTCACCATGATCAAGAGGGATTCATCCCAGGGATGCAAGGATGGTTCAACATATGTAAATCAAGCAATGTAATGCATCATATCAACAGAATGAAGGACAAAAACCATATGATCATTTCCATTTATGCTGAAAAAAGCATTCAATAAAATTCAATATGCCTTCATGATATAAACTCGCAAAAACTAAACATAGAAGGAACTTACCTCAATATGATAAAAGACATATATGACAGACCCACAGCAAGTTTACTGAATGGGGGAAAACTGAAAGCCTTTCCTCTAAGATCTGGAATACGATAAGGAGGCCCACTTTCAGCACTGTTATTCAACATAGTACTAGAAGTTCTAGCTAGAGTTAGATAAGAGAAAGAAATAAAGCGCATTTATATTGGAAAACAAGAAGTCAGATTATCCTTGTTCTCAGACAATATGATCTTATATCAAGAGAAACTTAAAGACTCCACAATAAAATCATTAGAACAGATAAACAAATTATGTAAAGATGCAGAATACAAAATCAACATACAAAAATCAGCAGCATTTCTATATGCCAACAGTAAACAATCTGAATAAGAAACCAAGAAAGTAATCTCATTTATTAATACAATACCTACAAATAAAATAAACTTAACCAAAGAAATGAAAGATCGCTATAATGAAAACTATAAAACATTGGTGAAAGAAATAGAAAAGGATGCAAAAAAACAAAAAGATAGTCCATGCCCATGGAGTGGAAGAATCATTATTAAAACATCCATACCACCCAAAGCAATCTACACATTCAATGCAATCCCCATCAAAATACCAGTGGCATTCTTCACAGAAATAGAAAATAATTATTCCAAAATGTATATGGAACCATAAAAGACCCACTATAGCAATCTTAAGCAAAAAGAACAAAACTGGAAGAATCACCTTACCTAACTTTGAATTATACTTCAGAGCTATAGTAACCAAAACTGCATGGTACTGGCATAAAAACAGACACATAGACAAATGAAACAGAATAGAGAACCCAGAAATAAATCAACACTTCTATAGTGAACTTATCTTTGACAAAGTTGCCAAGAACATACAGTGGGGAAAGGACAGTCTCTTCAATAAATTGTGCTGAGGAAACTGAATATCCATATGTAGAAGAATGAAACTACACCCTATCTCTCACCATTTAAAAAAGTTAAATCAAAATGGATTAAAGACTTACATATAAGACCTGAAACTATGAAACTACTAAAAGAAAACATTTGGGAAATGCTTCAGGACATTGGTCTAGGCAAGGACTTCCTGAATAATACCCCCAAAGTAGAGACAACCAAAGCAAAATTGGACAAATGGAATCACATCAAGCTAAAAGTCTTCTGCACCAAAAAGGAAAAATCAACAAAGTAAAGAGACAACTCACAGAATGGGAGAAAATATTTTCAAACTACACATCTGACTAGGGATTAATAACTAGAACACATAAGGAGATCCAACAACTCAATAAGAAATAAATAAATAATCTGGTTAAAAAATGGACAGAGGATCTGGATAGACATTTCTCTAAAGAAGATATACAAATGGTCATACAAATGGTATAAAAACACAGCCCAAGTAATTGCTGTCTCCAGGAAACACATCTAAACCACAAGGACTCATAGAGACTCAAGGTTAAGGGATGAAAATAGATATTCTACACAAATAGAAACCACAAGTGAGCAAGTGTGGCCATTCTCATACCAGATAAAACAGATTTTAAATCAACAATGGTAAAAAAAAAAAAAAAAAAGGAGAAAGATGATCATTATATAATGGTAAAGGGAGCAATTCGACAAGAAGACATGACAATCCCAAATATATATGCACCTAACACAGGAGTGCCCAGTTTCATAAAGCAAACTCTTCTAGATCTAAGTAAAGAAATAAATAGTATCATCTTAATTACTGGGGAATTCAACACTCCACTGACAGAACTGGACAGATCATTGAAGCAGAAAATGAATAAAGAAACACTGGACTTAAACAAGGGTCTAGAAAAAAAAAAATAGACCTAACCACATTTACAGAAAATTCTACCCCAAAACTACTGAATGTACGTTCTTCTCATTAGCACATGGGACATTGTTCGAATTGATCATATCTTAGGCAACAAATCAAATCTCAGCAGATTCAAAAAAGTCAAAATCATACCATGTATCTCCTCAGATCACAGTAGAATAAATTAAAAATCAATTCCAAGGGAAACACTCAAAACTATACAAAGTCATGGAAATTAAACAACCTGAAGCTAAATGATCCTTGGGTCAATGATAAAATTAAGATGGAAATCAAAAGATTCTTCGAACTGAATGACAAAGGGGATGCAAGTTTTCAAAATCTATGGGACACAATAAAATCAGTCTTGAGGGGAATGTTCATAAATGCCTACATCAAAAAGACAGAAAGATCACAAAGTTAACAACCTAATGTCACAATTCAAGAAACTAGAAAAAGAATAAACCAAACCCAAGTCAGCAGAAGAAAAGAAATAACTACACTTAGAGCAGAACTAAATGAAATGGAAAGCAATAAAATGACACAAAGGTTCAATGAAATGAAAAGTTGGTTCTTTGAAAAGATAAACAAAATCAATAGGCCACCACCAGATTAACCAGAAATAGAAGAAAAATTACCCAAATAAGCTCAATCAGAGAGGAAAAGGGAAACATTACAACTGATACCACAGAAATACAAAATATCATCCATGAATACAATGAAAACCTCCACACAAACTAGAAAACCTAGAGGAAATGACAAATTCCTGGAAACACACAACCCCCCAAACATGAATCAGGAAGAAATAGAAGTCCATAAGATCTATAATGAGCAGTGAGATTGAAGCAGTAATAAAAAATCTCCTAACACAAAAAAATTCTTGGACCATACAGATTCATACCTGATGATAGACCTACAAAAAAATAACAGGTACCTATCCTACAAAAACTATTCCATAACATCAAGAAAAATGAATCCTCCGTAACTCATTCTATGAAGCCAGTATCACCCTGATATCAAAGCCAGGAAAGGGCACAACAACAACAAAAAAGAAGAAAACTACAGGGCAATATCCTTTATAAAAATACATGTAAAAGACCTCAATAAAATACTAGTAAACTGAATTCAACAGCATATCAAAAAGATAATCCACTGTGATCAAGTTGATTTCAACCCAGGATGCAAATTTGGTTTAACATACACAAATCAATAAGTGTGATTCACCACAGAAACAGAAACAAAAACGAAGACCATATGATCATCTCAATAGATGCAGAAAAAGCATTCAATAAAATCCAGCACTCTTTCATGATAAAAAATCCTCAACAAAGTTGGCATATAAGGAACATATGTCAAAAGTATAAAAGTTATATATGACAAACTCACAGCCAACATCATACTGAATGGGGAAAAGTTGAAAGCATTACCCTGAAAACTGGAACAAGACAAGAGTGCCCATTGTCACCACTTCTATTCAACATAGTACTTGAAGTCCTAGCCAGAGCAATCAGAAAAGAGAAAAAAAAAGGGGGGGGGGTGTCCAAATTGGGAAAAAGGAGGTCAAACTATCCTTGTTTGCTAATGATATGATTTTGTATTTAGAAAGCCCTAAGGACTCCACCAAAAGACTCCTGGAATTGATAAATAAATTCAACGAAGTCTCCGGTTACAAAATCAATGCACACAAACCTGTAGCATTCCTACATACTAATAACAGTCAAGCAGAGCATCAAATCAAGGAATCAATACTATTCACAATAACTACAAAGAAAATAAAATACAGAAATATATTTAACCAAGGAGGTGAATGATCTCTACAATGAAAACTAAAAAATACTAATGAAAGAAATCACAGATGACACAAACAAATGGAAAAACAACTCTTGTTCATCGATTGGTAGAATCAACATCATTAAAATGTCCATACTGCCCAAAGCGATTTACAGACTCAATGCAATCCCCATCAAAATACCAATGTCATATATCATAGATCCAAAAAAAAAAAACTCCTAAGCTTCATTTGGAACCAAAAAAGAGCCCAAATAGCCAAATCGATCCTAAGCAAAAAGAACAAATCTGGAGGCATCGTATTACCTTACTTCAAATTATACTACAAGGCTATAGTAACCAAAACAGCATGGTATTAGTATAAAAGTAGAGACAATGGAACTGAAGAGAGAACCCAGAAATAAAACCATCTACCTACAAGTAGATGAACTTCAGCAAAGCAGACAACAATATGCAGTGGGGAAAGGATGCCCTATTCAGTAAATGGTGGTGGGAAAATTGGATAGCCACACACAGAAGGAAACAGGTCACCTATCTCTCACCATTTACAACAATTAATGCAAGATGGTTAAAAGACTTAAATGTAAGGCATGAAACCATAAAAATTCTAGAAGAAAATAAAGGAAAAACTCTTCTAGACATCAGCCTAAGCAAAGAATTTATGACTAAGACTCCAAAGGCAAATACAGCAACAACAAAAATAAATAAATGGGACTTAATTATAATAAAAAGCTTCTGCACGGCAAAGGAAATAATCAACAGAGTGAATAGATATCCTACAGAATGGGAGAATATATTCACAATCTATACATCCAGCAAAGGACTAATATCCATAATCTACAAAGAACTCAATCAAATCAGAAAAAAAAAAAAAACCCACAAACAACCTCATCAAAAAGTGGGCAAAAGACATGAACAAAATTTTTTCTAAAGAAGATAGACTCATTTCCAATAAACATGAAAAAATGCTCAACATCACTAATCATCAGGGAAATGCAAATTAAAACTACAATGAGATAACACCATACCCCTATCAGAATGGCCGTTATTAAAAAGTCAAAAAACAATAGATGCTGGTGTGGATGCATAGAGAAAGTAACGCTTATACACTGCTGGTAGGACTGCAAATTAGTACAAAGTCTATGAAAAATGGAGATTCCTCAAAGAAATAAATGTAGATCTATCATTCAATCCAGCAATCCCACTGCTAGGTATCTACCCATAAGAAATGAAGTCATTTTATCAAAAGGAAAGCTGCATGCAATGTTTATTGCAGCACAATTCACAATTGCAAGAATGTGGAATCAACTGCCCATCAATTCATGAACGGATAAAGAAAATGTAGTATATATACGCCATGGAGTACTACTCAGCCATAAAAAGGAATGGAATAATATTGTTTACAGCAACTTGGACGGAACTGGAAGACCATTATCCTAAGTGAAGTATCTCAGGGATGGAAAGCCAAACACTATTTGTTCTCACTCGTAAGTAGAAGCTAAACAATTGGTACATATGGGCACAAAGTAATATAAAAGACTTGAAAAACCAAGAAAAGGGAAGGGAGGGCGAGTGTGGGATAAAAACTTACCTATTGCATACAATGAACACTATTCCAGTGATGGGCACACCAAAAGCCCTGACCCAAGCATTATTCAAATTATCCATGTAACAAAACAGTTGTACCCCCTTAATTAATATTTTGAAATTAAAAAATAATAATAATATCAATCTTCTGCAAAGGTAAGCAGCATATTAAGTTTTATTTTGTAAAAAGATTCCACTGAGGAAATAGAGTAATATTCTAAACATGTAGCTTTTGGATGCCATTAGTGAAATAAATGATTAAAACTTAGCAAAAACTAAACAGCAAATGGTTTTATATTGAGGTCTCTGGCAAGGGCCTGAAATGCCAGATATGTTTTCTTATTGATTGAAAGAGATTCATGTGAATTATATTCTGGGCCTGTCCACAGGAAACTTTACATTTTGTTATCAAAATAAGCTAACATGCATTCTTGCCTTTATGAAAAGGAAACAATATCTACAGGTAGGTCCAAAGAATTGCTTAAGAAATAAGTTTGAACCTGTTGGAATTCTTTAAAAAGTATTTATGAAGATGCCCATTTTTTCACAAAATAAAGCAAATAAGAAAAATTATAATTTGATATTAAAGTGATAAAAATATTATATATAATATATATTTTTAAATAGTTCAACATGCTTAACTTTTACACTTTCTTACATAATACTGACTAATGTCCCTTCCTAAGAAATTTGATGTTTAAGTAACACAACAAATCAGTCATCAAAATAAACATATGACATAAACCAACCAAATAAAATCTAAAAATGTCTCAAAACAACAAAAATACAATGTGTCTTGATGTCACCATTTTCAGGAATTTAATAATATTCATTAAGTCATCCAACAACAATGAGGTATTTTCTTATCAGAATTAGGTGCTGAAAGGGATATGCTTTTCATCTAACAAATTCTTTCTATTTAATAATTTTCCCTTTCACATTTGCTCCTGGGTCTTCTGTTACAATTTTCTCATGTCAAATAAAATGTAATCTTCATAACTGCAATAAGAAAGAAAAGATAATTCTATGGAGGGAAACTATTCAAGGCAGAGGAACTAAAATTACCAGTCTTAATTAGTTTTGTATTTCTGTTGGGTAAAGAAATTGATGTTTGAGAACTGAGAGGACATGTTCAGCTCCTTGGGGAGAAATTATGTGTTTGGGGAGGAACAAGGGAGGAAACAAAATAAATTATTGATTTTCAGCTTGAATTACTGTATAGATTACAAGAAAATACGAAAGAGTAATAAGAACCATTTGCTTGCTAATGGTCATGAAATTACATTCAATCGCAACTGTAAAACTCACTTGAAAAAAATGTGCAGGGATACTCTTAGACCTGGACACTCCATGGAGATCTGTTGCTTCAAATCGCACAAACTGGAGGTGATTTTTGGCCATTGCTTGTTTAATGTGTTTTATTCTAGAAGAGAGTTGAGGTGTGGTCAAAATTTGATTGATGTCCCTGGTGCAATCTGTAAAATAAAGAATGGTTCTAAGTCACTATATCATGATGGACTGAGAAGCAAAAGGAGTCTAAAGAGTAGTGAATTAGTCACTATGATTTCAACAAAAGTATTACATGTTTTATCACTTCACTGGCTTGGAGTTGACTATCTTACCTTTCTTACCCTGCCTTTATCAGCTTCCCCAGATCAGGTGTCTAAAAGTAGACAATTGGGACTGGGTTAAAGTTAACATTATTTGCATAAGTATATGGCAATATCATATGTAGGCACTTACAAAAATCCCTTTGCTTATGTAAATTAGAACAGATTTGCATAACTGGCACCATAAAAGTCTGTATGTAGATGACAATCATCAAAAAGATTTTGGGCATCTTGAACTAACTGCTAATTCCTAAATTTAAAGTTTCTTTATGATTGAAGGTAAAAATGTTTGCTTTTGTTTATTTTCTGTTGTTTGATTTTGTTTTGATTTTTGGTTTTGGGTTTTGGGTTTTGGGGTTTTTTGTTTGTTCTTGTTTTTATCTAAAGGGCTTTATATCTTTATAATGACATCTGAATCTAAGAAGACTACATCTCTCTGTCAAATATAAAATGTTAAGTAAGCAAATCAAGTATCTTTTTTAAGAATGAGAGTGTAGGAGATGAAAAATCTGGACTGCATACTCAATTTTAAAATTAGAAACATAAAAAAATGTTAAATACTTTTAAGATAGTCTGCAAATTCTAAAACTTCAGTGCTAGAAGAGACTTTAGAGATAAATCATCTAATCTAGCCAACTCGTTAGCTTGAGTCCCAGAGTACTCTAAGTAACACTATCAATTCATTGCCAAAATTGAAAGTAGAATTCAGACTTCTTAACTCCTGGTGGGTGGCTTATTACCACAAATTGAATGAATATAGCACATAGAAGGGTCAGGCACATAGTATACATTACAAATGTTAGTTACTGTCAGAACTTAAAAGAGAGGCAGCAGAGTGTAGTGGTTCAGCACAAAACACTGAAGCCTGCCTGCCTGCCTTCAAATTCTCTTTGCCCTGACAGCGATCTTATCCTCTTTGTGCTTTGGCTTCCTCATTGATAAAATATTACCTACTTTATAGGCTTATTATGAGGATTAAACAAGTTATTTAACAGTTACTAGCAGACAGTAAGCACCACATAAGTGCTACTTAACCACGTAAACTGAGCACAATTATGCTAATCCTCGCAAATGGTACCATGATCATGTCTGTATCCAAACACCCATCAATCTGTTACATTGCTGACATTGAACAGCTATAATTTTAAAGTGATACCTGAGTATCATTTTTCAAGATATAATTAGGCTTTAAAAATGAGTATAAAGATTGACAGTTTAAAAACATAGATTAAGTAGATTTTAAGTACATGAAGCATGAGGAAAACAAATTACTGGTTCCACCTATGCAAATATATTACAGATAATGTCCTGTCAGTGATACATTTGGCTACTCTGAGACTCCTGAGACTTTATTGCTACTTTCCATTTAACACAAACAATTAAGCTGTAGCAATTACAATGTTTCATGCTAAATTAACAGTTGCTGTATTCCCAATCTATTCTGAAATATTGGGTGTTCAGCCCAAGATGAATAATGCTTTTTAAATAAAATGAAATTTGTAGATATTTTAATATATGGAAATTTTCAAATAATCAGTATTTTAAACATAATAAGCAATTATATATGAGCTATACAGAAGGCATATCCTATAAAAGGGAAAAGGCAAATTTTATTGGCTCACCAGTAATAGGATGACAGGTAATCTTATTATTAATTATTCTTTACCTTATCTGTATCTTCTAAATTTTCTACAATAAATATGTATTATTTTAAAACAAGAATTATATTCATCCACTCAAGATAGATTTTTTTTCATCACCACATGCTATTCACATTAGATGTATATTTAGGAAGCAGCCCTGCCCTCATAAAACTTTATATTATTGAGTGGGGTGACTATAGACAATAAACATGCCATCAAATGCAAAGGTGTGATAATTTCATATGATGAAAGTACTGAAAAAAATAAACCGTAATCACCTGGAGTATTAATTGTGTGAGACTTGATCACAATGTGGACAGGTCTAACCCTTGATTTACTTTAAGATCTCAAAGTTGTGCTGGGGCTGGACATTGAGTACTGTATATGTATTAGTTTGCTAGGGCTGCCATTAACAAATATCCCAGACCAGGTGGCTTAAGCAGAAATTTATTTTCTCACAGTTCTGGAGGCTAGAAGTCTAAGATCAAGGGAGTCATCAGGGTCATTTCTTCTGAGGCCTCTTTCCTTGGCTTGCAGATGGCCATCGTGTTCCTGTATTTTCACATGGTCTTTCCTCTATGCATGTCCATGTCTTTTTATGAACACATCAGTCATATTGGATTAGGGTCCACCTTACTGACCTCATGTAACCTTAATTACCTCTTTAAAGACCTTATGTCCAAATTCAGTCATATTGTGAGGTACTGGGGGTGAGGACTTTGTCATAAGAATTTTGGAGACACACAATTCAGCCCACGACAGTATGTCATCCTGTTTCCATTTTCTTCGGAGTCCTTACCGCCACCTACCATATTGTGTACTCGCATGTTTCCTGTCTGTCCTTTCCCACCTGCACATCAGCCCCCTGAGAGCAGAGGCTTAGTTTTACTTTTTGCTGTATCCCCAGTCCCTGTAGCAGTGCAGGCATACCGTAGGCACTCAATAAATATTCCTTTAATAAGTGAATGTGTGAGTGAAGGAATGAATAAATAAATGAATGAATTAATAAATACATCCTGTGTGGTTTGACCTTATCTAATTAGTAAGTAAAAATTGGCATCATATATTTTAGTGTGTATCCTAAGTATCAATTTTTCATTTAAAAGTTCAATTCTTTCACCAACTAGGAGAACCCTATCCAATCTAATTTCATTTTCACAGCATCAACTAATCTTGCTGCATCATTGTCCAAATTTCTTTTCTTCAAATAAATCATACTTGTTACTTACAATTAAACCTTGTGGTCAGCCTTTCCCAGCTGCACATGATGAATAGCAGTCAGATAATTGCCAGTTCAGGGGCTCATTTGTTTTTCTTACAGTGTGGTTCCTGGGAGGTGTTCTCCTTTCCTATCCCCTCAGAGGACTAAT
Source organism: Indri indri (assembly GCA_004363605.1). Taxonomy (NCBI): domain Eukaryota; kingdom Metazoa; phylum Chordata; class Mammalia; order Primates; family Indriidae; genus Indri; species Indri indri. The sequence goes on along the minus strand of RJWJ010008990.1, from coordinate 17,029 downwards.
AAATTAAATCAATGTGTTCTTACAGAGGAAATTTTGCTGCTTTGAATGTTTAGGGAAAAAATAAGGTAATATTTTTTTAAAAAAAATAAACCTTCCAAGCTCTATAGCAACTAGAAGACCTTGGAGAAATACTGTCCATGTTTAGAGACAATGAGACCATATTTCAGTTATAGAGAACAAGCCATGGTCACTTATAAAAGACAAATTAAATGGGCTTTAAGAAATACCAATTCAAAAAAAGGGAAAAGGGCGTTTGAGAGAACACTCTGTAACACAATCAACTCATTGCACACCAGGGATGATCAGCCACACTCCTTTCCAAGGGCCTGCCATCTTTCATCCACACAGCTACCGTGAGAGCCACCCTGTTAGCGCAAATGTGACCCCACCCTCTGGCTCCATCATGTTAGCCCAGACAGTGTTGGAAAGCTCAAGTGACAGAATAACCAGGCATGAAGCAGGAACAAAAGCAAAACAAAATGTGGAAGGGAAAGGGTGCTTTTCTTCTTCTTCAAAAAAAAATTATTTTTGGGAAAACTTAGGGTAGTTATCACAAAGAAGAAAATATTATATCAAATTTCTTACACTTATTCTAGAGGTTAATTTTTTAATTTTCTTTTAAATTATGTATTAGTGGTTTGCTTGGGGTTATAATCTTTTTGGTACTTAGGGCCTGTAGAGAACTTTATTTATCCTGGGCCAAAGAGGGAGCTTCTGAGCTAACCAAGTTGAGTCAATATGATACCCACACTCTTAAGTCACAGTTGATGGTGCAAAGCAAACTCATGACACAAGTTCTTTCTCAGATTTTTGACTTAAGACTGAGAAACGGTAGATTCCTTCTCTCTTGGGGCTAAAACTAGAATATATACAACAAAGATCACAAATTGGAGGCGCCAATGTGGCCAGATGTTTTCTGATTCGTCTTCCCGGCGTTTAGAAAATTTTTTTCAGCATATTATGGGGGTACAAATGTTTAGTTTACATATATTGCCTTTGTCCTACCCAAGTCAGAGCTTCAAGCGTGTCCGTCCCCCAGATGGTGCGCACCACACCCATTAGGTGTGACTATATCCATTCCCTCCTCCCCTCTCCCACCTGCCCAACACCTAATGAATGTTATTATTACTATATGTGCACTTAGTGTTGGTCAGTTAAGTCAGTTAATACCGATTTGATGGTGAGTACATGTGGTGCTTGTTTTTCCATTCTTGTGATACTTCACTTAGTAGAATGGGCTCCAGCTGTATATAGGATAATGCAAGAGGTGCTAGATCACCATTGTTTTTGTGGCTGAGTAGAACTTGAATTAGTTGGCAACACTTAACTATTAGAAAATTTTATGTAAAAATCTTGAGTTCACGCTTCTCTTGAAACTAGATTTGGCAACACTGAGTGGATATCTCTCCACAGCAACTGTTGGCTGGAGCTCTGAGGTAGCCTGGATGAGGTGGCAAACACTTTCCATAAAGGACCAGGTAGTAAATATTTGCAACTTTGCAGGCCACGTGGTATTTGTTGCAATAACTCAACTATACCACTTTAGCACAAAAGCAGCTATAAACAATACATAAACTTTATTTACAAAAACTGGCCAGCAAGCCGAATTTGGCCCTTGGGCCATAGTTTGTTGCCCTCTGCTCTAGTATCTCATGCCCAGTACCACTCCTTATTTTCTTATGGCAGCCCACATTTGTATTACCTGCCTGCCCCCTGTGAACATTTGTGTTGACAGCTCCTGATGTTAAGAGGCTGTCAGTGCTCATGTTCTTCACTTCATGGAGAAATTCATGAAGCCAAACCAGAGGTGAATTCAGAGATGAGAAATGGTGTGGTAGGCAAAATGGCCTCCCCAAAAAGATGTCTACCATCCCCTAATCCCTGTAACCTGTGACTACGTTAAATTGCATGGCAAAAAGGACTTTACAGATAAAATTATGGTTATGGATCTTAAAATATGGAGATTATCTTGGATTATCCAGCTGAGCCCTTAAAAGCAGAGAACTTTCTCCAGCTGAAGGCAGAAAAGGAATGTGGAAAAGGGGAATTCAGAAAGATTCCAACTATGAGAGGGATTTGAGGTATGATCTCTAAATACAAAACTGAGGGAGGCTTCTGGGAGCTAAGGGCCACCCCAGTTGACAGCCAGCCAACAGTTCTACAATAACAAGGAACTGGATTCTCCCAACAACATGAATGAACTTGAAAGTGTATTATTCTCTAGTATCTCTAGATAAGAACTCAGATGGCAACACCTTGATTTCAGCCTTGCAAAATCTGAAGTAGGGAAGCTAGATGAACCAATCCAGACTTCTAACATACAGAACTGTTGATTAATACATTTGTATTTTTTTTTTTTTAAAGATGTTAAGTTTTTGGCAATTTGTTATAGTGGCAATAGAAGACTATACATGTGAGGTCCTGATAGTGATCACCTCCCAGGTTCCATTTTTCTCCTTAGGCTCTGTAGGTATTAATGGTAAAGAATTTAACCCTGCCCAAAGAGAGGTCTGGCCTTTGCCCTTGGTCCCTGGGAGGTAATCGCTAAGCCGTTGCAATGTCCTGCCTGACAAGAGTGTCTTTGTTCACCTGGGGGCTATAGGCCCTGCCAGAAAGTCTAACAGTGTCATTTAGAGTAGGGACTTCGAGTCATGCAATATCAGCTTGACTCCCAGAGGAACTGGAGACTGAAGTGAGCCACTTAACCAGTTAGTCATGGAGCCCCAGGAATGACTCTGGATGTCAAGACACAGGTGATCTTTCCTGGCTGGGAACCCTCCATGCATGTTATCACACATCATAGCCAAGACACTAGCATAGTCCCCGACTCCACCGAGAGAGGACAAGTGAACATTCTTTGCTTAGAACTTGCCTAGACTGCCCCATGGCTGAATTTAATCTGTTTCCTTTCAGTGTAATAAACTATAACCTTGAGTATAACAGTTTTCAGCGTATTCTGTGAGTCCTTCTCTCAAATTATCTAAACTAAAGTTAGTCTTGGGAAACTCCAAAACTTAAAATTGGTGTTAGAAGTGAGGGTGACAAGACAGACACTGTCCCTCTAACTTCACATCCTGGTATAATTCCCACCTTTCCAAAGCGTATTTGTTTAACCCTTTCATTGTAGATTTCCTTTTTTGACCAGTTTCTATCACTTGCATCTAAGAGAGTTTTAACCAATACACTCATGTACAAAAGTAGTTACATCATTATCAATAAGCCAGAAACTTAAAATGACAGAATTTCACTTTTAGAAAAAATTGCGGAGGTGGGAGCAGCGTGGGGAAGATTGTGAGATCTTCCATTGCAACCCCTCCATTTTCCAGATGAGCAGCCCAGAGGTAAAGAAAACAGCAAAGAACTTTATAAGTGATAATTATTTTAAGTGTTCTGACTCACAGGCTAGCAATCCTCAACCAACAGCACATTATCTCTGATTCAAATACAAATTTGGGATTAGTGACTAGAACCACGTGCCAATTTGTTCCAGAACTTTTACCAGTAAATCCTTACCAGAGTTTGCGTTCGATTCACCACTAGAAGCACTGGCTGATGTTTGGGGGGATGATGGTTTTATCATTGTTGTCTGATCCTGGGAGTCCTTGTCATCGTGTGACAGATGAGACTTAGCAGAGTCAGGTCCCATGACTGGTTTGCTTGTATCTCCTAATTTGTGGCACACCATTTGGTTTCTGAGCCTCTCTGCAGTAATAAGGAAAAATGTAAAAACATGTTGCCATTGTTTTCAACTGTCTTTTAATATGACATGGAGAGGAATACTTGAAAAAATACTGTATTCCTAGGCAGTGACATACCAAATGAGAGGCAGCGGGAGGCATCGCCCTAGCTGCTGGCCATAAGGGAATGCATTGTCTGTAGAGGATTTAAAAACAATAACAAAATCTGCAAAAAGTCTGACTACTTTTTATTGTTACCCTATGCTGTCAATTCCTACTGCTCCTGCTTTGGAAGACCATCATTCCTAGGATCGAGTCTGTTGTTGTTTAAATTGACTCCTAGTTTTCACCCTGTTTCAAATCTATTGGAGTCCAGCTGGAATTCCAACGTGTGGTATAAAAACTTGTTCCACAAACTTCGTGGCCTCCCAGATCCTCAGTAATGATCTTTGCAGTCATTCTCAGTGCAGAAATGTGCTTCTCTTCCTACTCATATGTTGATCTGTTTTGTCCTTTCTTTTTTCTTACCACTATCATCCTACTTCTAACCCTGTTTAAATTCTGAATATTTTGATTGGGTTTTTTTACATATTTATACTGTAAGCTTATATTTGCCACCTTTTATGTCACTTATGTAGAAACAAATTTTTTCTTTGTTCTTTTGCTTCTCCCAAAGAAAAAATAAAAATGTTTTGTGAAAAGGAAGACCAAATAGAGATTGTCATTGACAGAACCATTTTTGAAGCATAATAGTAGTTACGTACCATTTGAATTGGATATATCCATGTCTCCCACTTCAGTTGAACAAACATGTGGTTTAGCGACTTTCTTTCTTGTCCTTCTTAATTTACTCATCTTGCTGGCTTCAGTTTCATTGACTTCATCTTTTGTTGTATCCTATAATAATTAATAAACAAAAAGGCGAATGACAGATCATGCAAACAACTAAACCTGGATGTCAAAAAGGTATAACAATTGAATAGCTAGATTTTGAAATGAGCATGAGAGACTTTTATAATGAGGTAAATTTTGTCACTTCACACAGTCACTTAAATAACTCAAAATTAAGAAGCCCAACATTGTGCTGACAGACTGGATTTTCTCTATCTCCTTTTATATGTCGTACAGAAAATATCATTTAAAAAATTAAGATCTTGTTTACCTATTCAAGATTTCTGTTAGGGTGTGAGCTAGTGCATGCAGGTTTTGAGAAAGATTTCCCCAGACAAAGTTTAGGATGGGAAGAAGAAGTTTATTTACTTTTTTCTAGGTGGAAATGGGGCCAGAAAAAGGGCCAGCACAGAGGCAGAGAGAGGAAAAATGTGCTAGCCTCGAAAACCAGCTATTGAAGCTTTTTATTTAGGGAGGTTTACGGCTGTAGCCAAATTAACAGGGTACTGTGGAACTGCAGCATCCACTCCTCTCTTCTTGGTGGCAAGAGGCAGCAAGATGTCCAAGTCCAAGAGTTGGCTCTCCTGCCTTTCCTTGGAGAAGGGATTGTAACAGGAGATGTGCCTCTGCCCTCAAGATATGGCTGAGGCCTGCTGTTCACTCAGGAACTCTGTAAAAACAGATCCTCAAAAGCAATTTTAAAAGAGAAAGATTTACATCTCTTTTCTATCTGTTCAGCTCTTTCCAGAAGTTGTGCAAAACAGAACTCCTACAGGCTACCTGTTAGTGAGAGAACTCATAGGATTAATCTTTAACTGTTATTAGGAAATTGTGGGACTAGATATTTTCCTGTTAATTTTGCAAAGCCTCCTCTTTCAATTTCTATCTTTATTTTTTACTTTGGGAAATTTTATATTCTTTATTTCTAAATCATTTTATGAAACCAATTTCAGCTAAAAAGTTTACTTATTATGTTTTCTGTGTTTTTTAGGATCTCTAACCTTTTTGACCAAAGGCTTAAGCACCTGAAGATTGGGTTCTCCTCTCCTTTTCCTTACTCCATCCTCACTATAACAGTATTTATTTTATTTCGAAAAAGTACTCACACCCATAAACTGCTATTTTGTCATTGTGTTTTATATGTGTAAAACAAATGTCATACTCAAAACTATTTTACAGTTTTGGGAAATCTAAAGAAATACATTTAAAACAAAACAACCTAACTTTTACAATCTACTTATAATCCTTGACAGGATATTCCCAGCAGGGAGCTGGGCAGCGAGGCAGGGGTTCCTGGTGGGGAGCTTGGTGTCTCAGCACTAACAGTGGACAAAATCACCCCTGCGGTCCTGGGACACAAAATCTGTCACTAAAAAAAAATATTAAAATTGTTTTAAAAACTGACATTGGTATTTTTAAGGCTTTTTGCAAACTTCCTCACTGTGGTTTGAGGGAAAAAGAAAGTGACAGGGTCGGGGTCAAAAAAGTATATTCTAAATGTTTTGAGCTTCTTGTTTTTTTGAAGGGCAGTCTCTGAGAGGCTCCATATCTGGAGGCAAGTTATATAAATCTGTGTCCAGAGTGCGTGCTGGGGAACAACTACACCAATTTGTCCTTATAAACCAATTCAGCCTCTGAAGGCTAAAAAAGGAAAAAAAGAATTTTCATTTTTTGTGTTTATGTGTATTTATGATGCATTGTTGTTATTTTTACTGTATTAATGAAGATATATTTCATAGAACAAAGTCTTTTTTATGATGTTAAAGTTTCACTTATAAGAAAACTGTGGCCTCTTTCAATCTGGATAATCTTAAATTTAGATTATATGGTACTTATTATGTGATATAGTAATTTATTTTTTCCTAGTAGTTTAGGATTTTGTTCAAACATTTGCATAAATTTTCCCAATATACTTCTGATAGAATCTGGCCATAACATAAAGCCCTATTATATATCTTCACCATTTCTAAAATTGCTTTGCCAGAAATATATCATATAATTTTATTTTTATCAAATGTTTTTATATAGAGATATCTGTGGTCTTTTAAAGAAGTCTTGTTGAGAAAATGAAATATTTGGCCAGGGATATAAAATATAAAAGAAATATGAACAGACTAACATTTATTTTAACTTGACCCCTTTGAAGTCCCCTAGTATAAATTGAAGGAATCAGATGAGATAAACTTTAAGATCCCTTTCAGCTTCAAACTCTAACCTGCAATTGAATAACAATGTGCTAAAATTAAGCACATTGTCAGACGCCTTTTCTCAGCATACCCCTTAAGGTAATAAAATCTCTACTTTACAAATGAGAAAAATTAGACCCAGAGTAACTTGCCCAAGGCCACAATAGTGAATGGAAGATGCAGTTTACAAAAAGGTCTTCTGATTTCCAAAATGACATTCTGTTTCCTAAAAGCCAGAGACCCAACCCCAGAGAAAATTCATTTTAAAAACATTCACCTACCCTCATATAAACCAGATCAAAGGAAAAGTTTTTTAAGAAAACAACAAAGACAATTTACCTAGTTACTAACATGAGAATTTCACCAGTATGAACCCCAAAACTATGTTGTAGTACATGCCTCCTATTCCATAAAAATGCTCAAAAATAAAAAGCAAGGGGAGGAGGAAAGGGAGGTTAAAATGAAGAATACATTTCATTCAGTCCTTTGATTTTCTTTTATATACTAGGGTGATCAGAGTATAGACATAGCTATTATAGCTTAAATTCATTCATTGGATCCCTGGCTTGTCCCTCCTCCAATAGACTATTTTTTAATTCTCCATAATCATTAAATTGCTTTAGGTACAATGCGAATATCTCAGTAAAAAAACCTACCAGCCAAGATACACGATGTTTGGATTCTAATTTTGACTTTTCCACTAAGTAGCAAGTCCTTCTGGGGCCTTAGTATTCTCATCATCACTAGGGAAAGGACAGTGTCTTCAATAAATGGCTCTAGGAAAATTGGATATCCATATGCAGAAGCATAAAACTAGATGCTCACCTCTTGCCCTATACAAAAATCAACTCAAATGGATCAAAGACCTAAATGAAAGACCCAAAATGATAAAATTACTAGGAGAAAACAGGAGAAATGCTTCAGGACATTGGTTCGAGAAATTTTATGAATAAGACCTCAAAAGCAAAAGCAACAAAAGCAAAATTAAACAAATGGGATTATATTAAACTAAAAAGCTAATGCACAGCAAAGGAAACAATCAACAGAGTACAAAGACAACCTACAGAACCTGTTTCTCCAGAAAATATTTGCAAACTACTCATCCAAAAGTGGATTAATACCCAGAATATACAAGGAACTGAAATATCTCAACAGCAAAAAAACAAAGAATCCAATTTAAAAATAAGCCAATGATCTGAATAGGCATTTGTCAAAAGAATATACAAAAATGGCCAACAAATATATGAAAAAATGCTCAACATCACTAATCATCAAGAAAATGCAAATCAAAGCCACAATGAGGTGTCATCTCACCCCAGTTAGGATGGCTGTTATCAAAAAGACAAAAAATAACAAATGCTGGCAAGGATGTGGAGAAAAGGAAACTCTTATACACTGTTGGTGGGAATGCAAACTAGTACAACCACTATAGAGAACAGTATAGAGGTTCCTCAGAAAACTACAAATAAACTATCATATGATCCAACAATTCTACTACTGGGCATTTATGCAAAGGAAAGGAAATCACTATATTGGAGAGATATCTGCACTCCCATGTTTATTACAGCACTACTCACAATATTCAAGATATGGACTCAACTTGGGTGTCCAACAACAGGTGAATGGATAAAGAAAATGTGATATATATACACCATGTAATACTGTTTAGCCATAAAAAAAGGATGAAATCCTGTCATTCGCAGCAACATGGATAGAACTGGAGGACATTACGTTAAGTGAAATAAGCCAGAAACAGAAAACTAAACACTACAGGTTCTTACATGGAGAAGCCAAAAAAAGTAGATTTCATAAAAGTAAAAAGCAGAACAGAGGACCCTAGAGCCTAGGAAGTATAGGGAAAAGGGGAGGATGGGAGAGATTTGTTAAAGGATGCAAAGGTACATTTAGATAGCAGGAGTAATTTCCAGTGTACTATAGCACTGTAGGATGACTGTAGTTAACAATAATATATAGTTTCAAATAGCTAAAAGGAGGATATTAAATGTTCTCAACACACAGAAATAATAAATATTTGAGATGATGGGTATGCTGATTACCATGATCTGATTACCATACATTAATGTATCAAAACATCACTACATACCCCATGAATATGTACCATTATTATTGGTCAATTAAAAAATAAAATTAAAACAACTTAAAAACAAACTGGGTCAACTTCTCCAGTTATATATTCTTTTTCCATTGTATTTTTTATACCTCATAACTCTTTCCTGTATAAGGGTTAAACCCATCTTAACTCATGTTACCACCAGCTTAAATTTCATTAGTCCAAACAGTGAGTTGCAACCTCAAAATCAAAGACACAAAAATAAATAAAACATAAAACATGATTCACAGAGACTCTTAAAATCTAGTACAGACAATAATTTGTTGTTATCGCAGTTAAGGACTTCCATGCTGTATGGAAAGAGATATGCTTAGGTTACTCTAGTTCGAGGTTAGCAAACTCACATATCAGGCAGATAACAGAGACACAGTGGGCTGGGTGGTAAACACAAGAGTTGATACTCCTTCTCAGCATGGAGCCATCCCTTGGCTTCAGCCAATTGTTGTCATGTCAAATTGTGGCCCCAGTGTTGCCAGTTTTGCAAATTTTCAAATAATGCCAGAAATGAATTTTTATTTGAAATTTTATGATAGTTAAATATTGGCCATTAATTTAAAATGTAAGATAGGGAGCAAAGATGAAAAGAAAGTTTCTCAACTATTAATACTGCACAACTGGTCTCCAAACAACTGGAGTGCAGTTCAGAATATGCAGCAAACTTAGAGGGCCCCTGGGCACTACCATATCAGAAGTGACCACCTGTCTTTTCCCCATGAGTGGTATCTAGTGTGGTACCAAACAGTGATGGTCAAAATATTTAGCCATTAGTACAGCTTATAAAAATAATCAACACTTTATTTACACCTACTATGTGTCAGGTCTCTTCTAAATGCTTTGCATGTATTAAATAATTTAGTCTCAGCACAATCCCTTGAAATAAATACATTACCATCCCTGTTTTAGAGATGAGGATAACTGAGTCAAAGACTAATTAACTAGCTCAAGGTCACAGGTGTCATAATTGGTGGAGCTAAGATTTGAACCCAGCCAATTGCCTCCAGAGCACCAAGTACTTAATGTATTCTTAATGATAGTCAGAATGCCCCCTCACCATTCCTGGGGTGTTGGGAATTTGGGTCAAGGTCCAGAGGGCCTTGCAGGGCCAGGTGCTAACTCTTTAACTGTTTAATTGATTAATGGTGTACAGGTCCAAGGGCCCCAGGGAAATAGTAGGACAGGTAGAATTTAGGAGGAAGAGATCATTATAAGGCTCTTATCAGCAGCCGATGATCAATCAGTTTAGAAACACTTTGGCATTTATTAAGCAGTCAGTAATACAGTTCTCCCTGGTTGCACCGTTACATTGACGAGCAATGCCTGATGCACAGTAAGTACTAAACAGATGTTAGCCATGATTATTTAACACCCAGGCACCATGAATTACTGGTGATCTCTGTTGGAAAGACACCTGTTTCTAGGTTACTTATGGGCCTTTGAACAGCCTAGGGATGGCTCTCATCAGGTCAGGCTCTGATCCCTTATCTAAGCAAGTCTAGATTCTGAACACAATAAACTAGGAGAACCCCTCAGAGTGAGGAGGGCACGGCAAGCAGTCTGAGGATTCTCAGAAGGGGCAGTGTGACCAAAATACTATTGGCTGGACTCCACAGTACTGCTATTACTAAACGGGCAGAACATCTTAGAATCTTCAGATGGCCAGCTTAAACAGAAGAGGAAGCATTTGAGCTGACTGCAGAGAGGGATGAGTTATAATAAAACAAACTGGAAGAACCATGAGCACAGAGATGTAGTATCATTTTGATCACATGACACAAACATACAAATCTAATTCATGCTTAATTTAGACAATCTCAAAATTCTACTACAAAAGGTTGACTCTGACCTCTTTTGACATTTCCTCCAGAGCAGCTTTTCTCAATTCAGAAATGCTTCTGCTGTCATTCCATCAGATGGCTCCTTAACTCATACACGGGAATGGCCATAAAGAATGTTTCATATTACAAGACATTTTCATAATTTATGTTTTTCTCATCATGGTATTTCTTTCAAAATGGTGATTGTATGGCTTAATACACGTTTGTCATTTTGCATTTCAATTCATTGGCTTAGTCAAATTAACTCAAAGAGACTTAACTAAAGAAATTCTGCCAAGCATTAAATTTAGACCCCAATTTGACCTGATAAATTTTTTCCAATATAGTAATCAGTGTTATTTAGATTCTAAATATCACTGATTTTACTCATTTACTTTTAATTTCCTCTAACAGTTACCTTTTTAATGTCGATACTTTAAAAACCTTTATTTTGACCCCTGTATAACAGCCATAGTCTGAGATGTAATCATTAATGCATTTACCAAACACTCTGATTTTGTGAATGATAGAAGTGCATGAAAAAGAAAGCAAGTAAAAGAAAATCTCATCAAGTTTTAATTTAGAAATAGTGAAAAAAAAAGATCAATGATTATCTAATTTGAAAGAATATCATCACCTCTTAGCCTTTTGGCTAGAATCAAGTGTAAAAGGATATGTCAAAGAGAAAAGAATATACTGTCAGTTTCCTTAAAGTGTGTTCTTCAAAGAAAAGGGGAAGGAAATGTACTTAAAATATTTACAGAAGACATATTTTAAAGAATACATCACAAACTTGTATCAACTAATTTAAAAATATTTATACCTATTAACCCAGTATTCCTACTTCTAGCAACTTAGTCTAAGAAAATAATCCTAAATATGTAAAGTCATGTATGCTCAGTGTCATCCTTGTTATAACAGTGAAAACTTGAAAGCAACACAGAACAAAGTAGAAAGAGTTAAATACATGTGGTAATTCTTTTCAATGGATTCACTACTTAGAAATAAGTGCTTCCATTTTTCCTTTTTCGTCACCTGGATTACCACAAATCTTTTAAAATATCTTCTGTTTTGAAGTGTCATTTTAAAATTTTGCCCATTTTTCTAGGGTCATCCATTTTTGACCTTTTAGGTTTCTTTTCTTTTCTTTCTTCTAAGGACAGAGTCTTGCTCTGTCACCTGGGCAAAGCTATCTCAAACACCTGGGCTCAAGCAATTGTCCTGGCTCAGCCTCCTGAGTAGCTAGGACAACAGTCAGGTGCCACCATGCTCAGATCATTTTTTAAAAAAATTTTGTAGAGACAGAGACTCGCTATGTTGCGCAAGCTATTCTCAGACTCCTGGGTTCAAGTGATCCTCCCATTCAGCCTCCCAAAGTGCTAGGAGTACAGGTATGAGCCACCATGCCAGGCTGTCTTTTATTCTTTCTTTTTTTTTTTTTTTAAGCTGACAGATAAAATTGTATGTATGATTAGCTACATGATGTTTTAAAATACATGTACATTGTTACATGTTTAAATCTAGCTAATTAACAAATGCATTATCTCATTTTTGTGGTGAAAACACTTAACATCCACTCTTGGCATTTTTCGAGAATACAGTATGTAGTCATTTGCTATAGTCACTATGCTGTATAATAGATCTGTTAAACTTATTCCTCCTATCTCTGATTTTCTATTCTTTGACCAACAACTCCACGATCTTTATCTAATTGTTCTCTCTGCAGCCAGTGTTACCCTTTTCTACCCATCCTTTGTACTATGGCCATGTTATTTCTCTAAATCACAATTTTGGTTTTGTTATTTCTTTCCTGAAAATACCTCCACAATTCCCCATTACCTTCAAGAAACATGTAAATTAGTATTTTCTGAGGCCCTACAATAATCCATCCACACCAATCTCTCCAGCCTTCACAGCTGGCCATTTTCACACACGAACCCTACCTCCACCTATACAAAACTAGTTTTATCATTCCTTGAAACCACATTATGTCATTCTTGCCCAGGCTCCTATTGATTATCTAGCCCTGCAGTCCCCAACCCCAGGTTGCAGACCAGTACCAGTCTGCGGCCTGTTAGGCACCAGGCACAAATCTCCCCCCATCCCTATCAATGAAAAAACTGTCTTCCATGAAACTTAAGAAAAGGGGGACCACACAGCAGGAGGTGAGCAGTGGGTGAGCCAGTGAAGCTTCATCTGTATTTATAGCTGCTCCCCATTGCTCACATCACTGCCTAAGCTCCGCCACCACTACCCCCGCACCATGAAAAAATTGTCTTCCATGAAACTGGTCCCTGGTGCCAAAAAGACTGGGGACTACTGATGGCCTATCTTGATGAAATACTTAACTGTTCTTCTGGCCACAACCAAAAATTAAACCCCTGGATGGCTCAGTCTAGCCACTTGATTCACAAATGAAAAAGGAGACATTACAACTGATACCACAGAAACACAAAAGATTATCTGAGACTACTATGAACACCTCTATGCACACAAACTAGAAAATCCGGAGTAAATGGATAAATTCCTGGAAACTTACAACTCCTTAAGCTTAAATAGGGAAGAAACAGAAATGCCGAGCAGACTAATAATGAGTAGTGAGATTCAATCAGCAATGAAAAACCTCCCAACAAAAAAAATCCGAAGACCAGAAGGATTCACAGACAAATTCTACCAGACATTCAAAGAAGAACTGATACCAATCCTACTGAAACTGTTCCAGAAGAGCAAGAAGGAGAGAATCCTCCCTAACCCATCATATGAAGCCAGTATCACCTTGATACCAAAGCCAGGAAAAGACACAACAAAAGTAGAAAACTACAGACCAATATCCTTGACGAACATAGACACAAAAATCCTCAGCAACAAACTAACAAACAGAATCCAACAGAACATCAAAAAATATGATTCATCAGGATCAAGTGGGTTTTATACCAAGTATGCAAAGATGGTTCTACATCAGAGGTGAGGAACCTGCGGCCTTAAGGCCACATGTGGCCTTCTAGGTCCTTAAGTGTAGCCTTTTGACTGAATCCAAATTTTACAGAACAAATCCTTTTATTTTTATTAATACTTTTTTCTCTTACATTTTATTTTATTTTTAAAATGAGCATATTTAAAATACCAAAGAATAAATAAGTTTCAACAACAACAAAAAAATCCTCCCAGATTGACTGGTGCAATTAGAACATTAGTAAGCCATAAGGGCTAAATTGACAGCTACTTCTCTCATGATTTAGTTCTAACTTTCCCCACCTGACTGGCACCACCACCGAACAAGGCTGTTCAGCAAGAGTTTGTGGAGGTCAAGTATGCTAGTCTGTTATCAGCTTTTGATAACAGTGCACTGTGTTTCTGTTTAAAGTGGAATTTGCGAATAGTCGTACATCTCAACAGTATTTTTAATTCTGTCTGCTTAAAAACCCATCATGGCAAAGAAGACCAAGAGAACGCTGAAGGAAGAAAACAGATTTTTTAATAAGGATTGGGAATTGCAATATTATCTTGTTTCTGCTAAAGATAGGAGAACAGACAGTTAAATTTTGTGAAGAACAGAATCAGCAATGTGAATTATTGAAAGATTTTTTTGAAAGAAGATTTCTATAGGAATGCAACATTTCTGTGTGATATCATGTCAAATCAAAATGACTTGAATATTTCTTTGCAAGGTAAAACTTAGTCTATATATGATATGTGGCAAAAAATGCTAACATTTTGAAAAAAGGTAACTTTTTTCAAAGCACTTCTTCAAAAGGAAATTTTGGATGAACATTTTCCCTAGTTAGCAAAGGTCATTGATGAACAGGATGATATATGCAAATCATTTGAAGAATACACAGCTGTTATAGACCTATTAATCGGAGAATACAATGAAAGGTTCACTGACTTTGAGAATTACGACATCACACTTAAATTAGCATTTCAGCCTCACCTAGTTGATATTACGAAGGCATCTAAAGAACTACAAATGGATTTGATTGAGCTCTCAGTAGATGACATTTTAAAGTCGTTGTTTGATACCAATAAAGATACAATTGAAATATGGAGAAATGCAGCAGAATACCCACACCTTCGATAACATGTCCAAAAAATGCTTTCTTGCTTTTCGGCCACTTACTGCTGCAAATCTACATTCTCCTACCTAACCCAAATCAAGATACCCTTAACATCACAAATGGCTGATACCCATCTAGAGGATCAACTACAACTGCAGACCTCCATGCTGCAACCAAATATTCAAATGCTTTCCAACAAAAAGTAGACAAAACAAAGTAATTAAAAGGTCAGTTAATTTTAAAATTAACAGTTTTCCTTTTTTGAAATTATTAATTATGTAGTAGTTAGATGTTTACAAAATAATACACATTTTAAGTATATCTCCTTGAAGTTTCTTTAATGTGGCCTTAGTTCGTTACAGCTAAATTAATGTGGGCTACCAATATGAAAAGTTTCCCCACTCCTGTCCTACATACACAAGTCAATAAATGTGATTCACCACATAAATAGAATTAAAAACAGAAACCATATAATAATTTCAATAGATTAAGAAAAAATATTCAATATAATCCAACATCCTTTCATGATACGATAAAAAAACTCTCAAAAAACTAAGCATAGAAGGAAAATACTTCAAATTAATAAAAGCTATATACAGCAAACCCATAGACAACATCATACTGAGTAGAGAAAATTGAAAGCATTCCCCTATGGACTGGAAAAACACAAGGATGCCTACTGTCACCACCACCATTCAACATAGTACTAGAGGTTCTAGCCAGAGCAGTCAGGCAAGAGAAAGAAATAAAGCCCGTCAAAATTGGAAAAGAGGAAGTCAAACTATCTCTATTTGCCAATAATATGATTTTGTACCTAGAAAATCCTAAAGACTACTTGAAAAGACTCCTAGAATTGATAAATGAATTCAGTAAAATCTCAGGAGACAAAATCAATGTACACAAATAAGTAGCACTGCTATGCACCAACAGTGACCGAGCTGAGAATCATATCAAGAACTCAATCCTATTTACAGTAGCTACAAAAAAAAAAAAAATACCTAGGAATATACTTAATCAAGGAGGTGAAAATTCTCTACAGGGAGAACAAAAAAACACTGATGAGAGAAATTGTAGATGACACAAACAAATGGAAAAACATCTCATGCTCATGGATCAGAAGAATTAATATTGTAAAAATGTCCATACTACCCAAAGCAATCTATAGATACAAATTAATTCCAAATAAAATACCAATGTCATTCTTCACAGAATTAGGAAAAATAATCCTAAAATTCACATGGAACCAAGAAAGAGCCTGAATACCCAAAGCAATCCTAAGCAAAAAGAGCAAATCTGGAGGTATCCCATTACCTAATTTCAAATTATACTATAAGGCAATAGTAACCAAAGCAGCATAGTAGTGGTATGAAAGTAGACACATAGACAAACAAAACAGAATAAAGAGCACAGAAATAATCCAAATACCTACAACCAACTGATATTTGACAATGCAGACAAAAACATACACTGATGGAAGGACACACTATTCAATAAATGGTGCTGGGAAAATTGGATAGCCATATGAAGAAGAATGAAACTAGATTCATATCTCTCTTCATACACAAAAATTAACTTGAGATGGATCAAAGACATACATGTAAGACCTGAAATAATAAAAATCCTATTAAAAAACTTAGGAAAAACTATACTGTACACTGGCCTACGCAAAGAATTTCTGACTAAGATCCCAAAAGCAAATGCAATACAAACAAATAAATGGGACTTAGTTAAACTAAAAAGCTTCTGTACAGCCAAAGAAACAATCAACAGATTAAATAGACAACCTATGGAATGGTAAAAAATATTCACAAACTATACATCTGACAAAGGATTAATATACCGAATCTGCAAGGAACTCAAGCCGATCAACAAGAAAAAACAAATAACCCCACTAAGAAATGGGCAAATGACATGAACAGGCATTTCTCAAAAGAAGATATGCAAATGGCCAACAAACATATGAAAAAATGTTCAACATCATTAATCATCAGAGAAATGCCAATTAAAACCACAGTGAGATACCACCTTACCCCAGTCAGAATAACCATTATAAAAATGTCAAAAAACAATATATATTAGTGTGCATAGGTTGAACAGGAAATACTTATACACTGTTGATGGGAATGTAAATTAGTATAACTTGTGTCAAAAACAGTATGGAGATTTCTAGAAGAACTAAAAGTAGATCTACCATTCAATCCAGTAATCTATTAGGAATCTACCCAAAGGAAAAGAAGGCATTTTATTAAAAAGACACCTGTACTCATACGTTTAT
>RJWJ010008989.1:0-51503 GCA_004363605.1 Indri indri | reverse complement strand
CAGATATAAAACCATCCTCATATAGCCACCTAATCTTTGACAAAGCAGACAAAAACATGCACTGGGGAAAAGAATCCTTATTCAATAAATGGTGCTGGGAAAACTGGATAGCCACATGTAGAAGACTGAACCAGGATCCACACCTTTCACCTCTCACAAAAATCAACTCACGCTGGGTAACAGATTTAAACCTAAGAAGCGAAACTATTAGAATTCTAGAGGTAGAAGTTGGAAACACTCCTCTAGACACTGGCCTAGGCAAAGAATTTATGAAGAAGACCCCAAAGGCAATCACAGCAACAACCAAAATAAATAAATGGGACCCGATCAAATTAAAAAGCTTCTGCACAGCCAAGGAAATTGTCACAACAGACAACCTACAGAATGGGAGAAAATTTTTGCATGCTACAAATCTGATAAAGGGCTGATAACTAGAATCTACTTAGAACTCAGGAAAATCAACAAGAAAAAATCAAACGACCCTATCAAAAAGCGGGCAAAGGAAATGAACAGAAACTTTTCAAAAGAAGACAGAATAATGGCCCAAAAACATATGAAAAAGTGCTCAACATCTCTAATCATCAGGGAAATGCAAATCAAAACCACAATGAGATATCACCTATCTCCAGTGAGACTGGCCTTTATCAAAAAGTCCCAAAATAATAAATGTTGGTGTGGATGCATAGAGATAGGAACACTCATACACTGCTGGTGGGACTGCAAACTAGTGCAACCTCTGTGGAAAGCAATATGGAGATACCTTAAAGAGATACAATTAGAAGTACCATTCGATCCAGCAATCCCATTACTGGGCATCTACCCCAAAGAACAAGAGTTGCTCTATGAAAAAGACACCTGGACCCGAATGTTTATAGCAGTGCAATTCACAATTGCAAAGATGTGGAAACAACCCAACTGTCCATCAATACATGAGTGGATTAATAAAATGTGATATATGTATACCATGGAGCACTATTCAGCTTTAAGAAACAATGGTGATATAGCACCTTTTGTATACTCCTGGATAGGGTTGGAACGCATTCTACTAAGCAAAGTATCCCAAGAATGGAAAAACAAGCTCCACATGTACTCACCATCATATTAGTAGTAACTGAACAACACATAAGTGTACATATAAGAATAACATCTATTGGATGTCGGGTAGGGAGGGAGGGGGAAGGGGGAGGAATGAGGGGGAGGAGGGGACGGATATATGCATACACGAAGAGTGCAATGCACACCCTCCGATAGATGGACACACTTGAAACTGGGACTTGGGGGGAAAGGGGTGCAAGGGCAACATATGTAACCTAAAGGTCTGTACCCCTATAATAACGAACAATAAAAAAAAAAACTTGAAAATAAAAAAAAAAATTGGAACAAAACATTCCATAGGAGAAGGCTTGTTTTGCAAGCTCAAAGATAAACCTTTATTGCTAAAATGAATTAAGTTTTACAAACCTTACAATGTTTTAAAAATTGTGGCCCTTTCAAGGAATATTCTTCTGATTTGTTAAGTAAGTTTTGCTCTATGTTCATCAAATTATTTGTTTATAAGAAAATTTGGGCTTTTCAGAAATGCTGTCTTTATGGAAAAAAATTGATTCTTCAAACAGTTAAATGTGGAATTTCTTCCTTATATAGCTATTAGTATTGGTACTAGTATAGTTAACATTTATTATGTCTATATTCTGCCTACTTTGCTACATTGCCTTATTTAAAACTGAGACAACACTGTAATGTAGGAGATTTTACTTATCCTATTTAATAGATTAAAGAAAGAAAGGTCAAACTGTCTGCTAAAATCATACAGGTATTAAGTGATGTAGCACTTAACTACCATATTACACTGGCATCTTGGAAAGGAAAATTCATTTATTTTAAAGATCTTTTTGAACACTAAAAAGAAATATCTGAGTTTAGAGTACAGGAAATGGTGTTTGTTTAGAGTGGCATGAAATAGTTTGTTTAT
Source organism: Indri indri (assembly GCA_004363605.1). NCBI lineage: Eukaryota > Metazoa > Chordata > Mammalia > Primates > Indriidae > Indri > Indri indri. Next base: position 49,531 of record RJWJ010008989.1, on the reverse strand, counting down.
AAATAACGAAAAAAATTCTGAAACATAGATAATCAGAATAAAACCCAGTTTAAGCTAAGGGCACAGATAATCATGGAACAAGAAAAGTGGGTCCTAAATAATGACTGTAATATTTATAGTAAAGAAAGTGAGAGTTTCACCCTGTCAATATCGGATCACATGCTCCAAGAGCACTGCTTGCATTTACTTGAGTTTTCATATTTAAAGGGGATACAGAGAAGCTTTGCCAAATGGGAGCCAACAAAATTTAACTGTTAGGAATGTAAGTTCTGGTATTTGATACTTGGGTGCAAACCAGAGGTCTTTACTTACTAGCCATGACAAGTTATTTCACCTCTCACTGCCCCATCCTCTCAGTGGGACATAGGGAATAATAATAACAACAATAACAAATACTTAACAGGTTGTTGGGAGGATTTAATGACATCAAACATTAGTAAGATAAAAGATAAACATACATCTAAGATTAACTCTTAACATATTTGAAAGAGAAAGTTCAGAATAATGACGAGATTTGAAATATCATACAAGGAACATATGAATAGAATTCAGAAAAAGGGGAGGGACTTTATTTCCATGGCTCCCAAAATCACTGACTTTTAAATTACTGAACAGAAATTATAGTAAAATGTTTTCTGTGTATTTTGTTGGATAGAGCTGGAACCCATTCTACTAAGTGAAGTATCCCAAGAATGGAAAAATAAGCACCACATGTACTCACCAGCAAATTGGTTTAACTGATCAACACCTAAGTGCACATATAGGAATAACACTTGTCGGGCGTCAGGCAGATGGGAGGGGGGCGGAGAGGATGGGTATATACATACATAATGAGTGTGATGCTCACCTTCTGGGGGATGGACACGCTTGAAGCTCTGACTGCGCGGGGAGGGCAAGGACAATATACATAACCTAAAAATTTGTACCCCCATAATATGCTCAAATTAAAAAAAAAAAAGAAAAGAGAACTTTGTGAGAATGAGAGCTTTCCAAAGACAGAATGGAGATCTTCAGAATTAGATATTTACTTAGTAGATACATTGTACAGGAGATAAAAAGAGGAAAGAGGTTTGGTCAAAATATCTTTCAAGCTTCTTTCAAAATTTAAGATGCTATGGGAAAAAAAGTGACCTTAGAAAATCACATGAAGCAACTTCTCCTCTTACTGCAAAAGTCTACTTAGGTAGAAAATCCAGCCGACAATTTCTTATCACTTCATCTTTGAAGCCTAATATTTTCTAACATTTCTTGCCCACATTGATTCTTCAATTCTATGAATTGTTAGAACTCTTATAAATAAAATGTTTACATTTAAAAAATATGCAGTCTTATAATTATCTCTAGCTCTTTTAATTGACTTTTTAAAATTTCAAATCAATTATCAATGCTGGGATACTGGAGATCATATAATATATTGTTAGTCTATATCTTATGGTACTTAGCACATTGATATAGAGGGAAGTAAACGTTCAGCAAGTAGTGATTTTCTGTTCAAACCTAAAGTATACTGTTTAACAGAAATCTCAATATAAATCCAAGAAACTTATATCGAACAGCTGCATTTTACTTGTATAATAAAAAGCTGGAGAATAAAATTATCTAGGAATTTCAAAAGTAAAGCTATATCTAAGTTCCCAATGTTGGCAAAAAGAAATAACTTAAATTGACTTAATTATAGATAGATGTTTTATCAATAAAAAAGAACATTTTTCATTTTGAGAAAGTTGAAAAATTTAAAAAAAAATTTTTAGAGATAAGATCTTGCTCTGTTGGAGTGGAGTGGAGCACTCATAGCTCACTGTAACCTCTAAACCCTGGCCTCAAGTGATCCTCCCACCTCAGCTTCCCTAGAAGCTAGGACTATAGGTGTGCACCACCATGCCCAGCTAATTTTTAAAAATTATTTTTTGTAGAGATGGAGTCTCGCTTTGTTGTCCAGGCTGGTCTTGAACTTCTGGCTTCAAGCAACCCTCCTGCCTCAGCCTCCCAAAGTGCTAGGATTACAGACATAAGCCACCGTGCCCAGCCAGCATCTCGCATTTTTATACACTCTGACAATCTTTGCCTTCTAATTGGTTTATTTTAACCATTTGAATTTATTTATTCATTTATTTATTTTTAGAGACAGTCTCGCTCTGTTGCCCAGGCTGGAATGCAATGCTATGATCATAGCTCACTGCAACCTGAAATTTCTGGGCTCAAGTGATTCTCCTGCCTCAGCCTCCTGAGTAGCTAGTACTATAGGCACACGCCACCATGCCCCGATAATTTTAAAATGTTTATTTTTGTAGAGATGGGATCGCATGATGTTGCCCAACCCAGCCAGAAAATTTATCAGTAGTAATTCTTCCTGTACCAGAAGCATAATCTATGTTGCTTTATTAAAAGTTAAACTTCATAGAAAAAATGTACACTATAGAACATTTATTATATTATATATATGTCACATGGCATTCATTTCAGTATTAGAACAATTATTTTCTTCATTCCTACTGACAATAAGAACTATTAATTCAATTATAATAATAGATTGATTATATATAATTTATCTTGTAGACACCTTTTTGTTATTTCTCTGTATATATTAACATCACCTTCTATAACTCTTGCTCAACAAAAGTAAAATCGAAATTTAAATATGCCTTCCTTTTACTTCCAAAAAAGTGAGGAACTCTCAACATAATCCTCTTTAAACTGAAGAAGTCTGTTTGAACCCCTGAACTTTAAAAAAAAATTGACTCTATTTTGAATTACAAAGAAACAGCTTTTTTCAGGGTTTTAATTTAGTAAAACATAAAGGCAAAAGAATGTATAATTAATTATACTTTCTCTCATCTGATAAAGATAGATACGTAGATCACAATTCCAGAGAAGCCAAGAAAACATCCTTTTAAAAAAAATCTTGTCGGGCGCTGTGGCTCACACTGGTAATCTTAGCACTCTGGGAGGCTGAGGTGAAAGGATCACTTCAGCTCAGGAGTTCAAGACCAACCTGAGCGAGAGTGAGACAGAGACCCTGTGTCTCTACCAAAAATGGAAAAATTAGCCAGGTGCAGTGGCATGCACCTGTAGTCCCAGCCACTCAGGAGGCTGAGGCAGGAAGATTGCTTGAGCCCAGGTGTTGGGGGTTGCAGTGAACTATGATGATGTCACTGCACTCTAGCCCTAGCAACAGAGCAAGATGTTGCCAAAAAAGAAAAAAAAAAGCTTACTAGTAAAAAATTAGGAGTTTTTGAATCAGAATGCCTAAGTTTGAATCCAGAATTCATCAGTTAAGTAGACTTCGGCAAGTTACTTAATCTTTCTAAACCTCAGTTTTCCCACTTACAAAGGGGAATTAAACAATATTATTTATCCTCATAAAATTCTGAGCATTTAATGACATAAATACTTGGCACACACAGTAAACATTGTTTAATCATTTTAAATTAAATTATTGTTGTCATTAATAGTATCTAATTATTCATACTCCACTTTATAATCCACAGCCCTGGACAGGCAACCAAGCCATTTAAAGAACAGAATGTAAAGCAGATTTTCTCTACCAAGGGCTGTCTTGTTGCCCTAAGGCTCCACAGAGTGTGTTACCCTGACAAAGGGAAATGAGCAGAACCCAGGTCCACTGACCAGGGCCCTCTTCCCTGTGAGGCAGGAATGGCTAGCTGGGAGTCATCGTTACAGTGTGTGGCCATGTTTCTCATGCTATGCAACTATCCGTTCTAGAACCACGGTATTGAAAAAAGCTTGCCCAGGACATACTGCAGTCTAAAAACCCAACATTTTGAACATGCACCCTGAAATAAATATATAGTTTATGTAAATAACCTTCTGTACTGATAAATTACATTGCAAAACATTCTGAAGAAAGGACTAATGGAAAGTCTGAACCTTTCTTCAAACTCTGTTTCCCTGGAACTATTTCAAATTAAGACAAATGGGGAATGCCAGTTGTGTTACCAGGCAACATTGTTTATTACTGGTGAAATGCATCTGCACCAGGAGGACTATAATTGAATTACAAAATCATTTTGATACTCACAGACCTCAGCTTCCTTGTGTGCAGCATGTTCTTGCAAGTAAGGGCATCCCTGGAGGGGACGTAGGCTGTTACCAAGTTACTGGTTCCCACAGAACATAAGTCTCACCCAAGGCAAGCTAGTTCATCCCTACTCATATGGTCTCCTTACCTTAAACCAAGTTACTCCAGGTGGGGTGAGGAGAAGAAAGTGGAAAATGGTTCCTGAGCAACTACAGGGATCCCACTAAAGAAGTACCTGATATGATCCTGTTGACAGTTGATGTTCCCTGCCTCACAATCTTGCTAAACCATGTGAACCTGTTGCCAGGTAATGGCCTATCCTTATTGTATTATGTAAGTGTAAATGTCAAGCCAAAACCAGTAAGTCTACTGCTAGTGGTCATGCAGACATATGTGTACACAAAAATATATTATTTTCTTCATCTATCTTCATAAATTATTGTAAGCTCCATCCTTTTGAGTATGCTGTTTGGGTACATATACTTTTCAGAATATTTTCGGTATATTCTTTGTAATAGCTTACGATGCTTTCTTTTTTCACTTTGTGATTTTTTGGTGTTTCTGACAGATCCTTATTTTTGGTCATTTGAAATCTTTGACTTTGTTTGCAACTATTACTTCCTTTAGACCTTTTTAAAACTAAAAAATGGTAACTCCATTGTTAGAAATTCTGCAGTGGCAAGTCAGTTTCAGGAAACACAAAAGACTAAAATATCTTCTTGAAGTTCTTCATTTCTTATTACTTTTCCTTTAGAAGATATTAGAATATTATCTACAGGGGACTTTAAAAATTACAACATTGTGGGAGAAGTAATTCTAGCTTTCAATTTTAATATACTTTATACTGGTTTTATTAAAATATACTATACTGAAAATAGAATTATTTCTTTCACTCGACTCTACCTTCAAGTCATCGAATACTTTACCACTTCCCATGAAAATTCCTATAGCATTGTCTTTCATTACCCCGTTTTTAGGTACAAATAGTTTTAAAAAATATATTTTCAAACTTACCCTAATGGGTGAAAAATTGCCTATGGGGTACAATGTACACTGTTCAGGTGATGGGTACACTAAAAGCCCACACTTTGCCACTATATAACATATACATGTAATGGAATTCAACTTATACTCCCTAAATCTATTACATTTTTAAAAAAATGGAAAAAAAATAAATTTAAAAATCTGTTTCAAATAAATATTGATATGCCAAGAAAATTAAAAAAAAAAAACTTACCCTGAAACATGCAACATCAGCAGCATATAGAAGACAAAGAAGAGATTATGAGTATACCAGAAGATATCATAATTAGAAACTCTGCAAAAAACAAATAAATTAGTTTCAATGCTACTTTACACTCCATCTCACTAAAAAGATTATGCATTATTTCAAACGTTACAATTTCAGAAAGCTAAAATATGAGTTCATCTAAGATTTATTATTAATACCAAAGTATTAACATACCATACAGTAAGAACTAACAAAATTATAAGTAACAATGTATCATTTTGAGGGTTCTTTGTATTTCAAATAAAGACACATGAAAATAATTAAAATAAGGTGTTTATTTGAAGGTTATTATAAGGCTAAGGAATGGGGACTAGTCTGTTAATATGTACTTCTGCTGTACTTTTTATCAACATTCTCAATTTTCAAATAATTTCTAAAACAACTAATGTTCTTCTCCAAATAATTATTTTAAGAGTAGTTCAAGGGAAATTCATAAGGAAAGAAATTAAAATTAGTGATGATCAAAGTTTTATATGTTTTTCCTGAAGAGAGTAATGTCGGAATGATATCTCGATGTTCTAGGGAGGACAGAGTCTGAAAAGGGAGGGAATGATAAACACAATCTGTAGAACAAAAAGAGAAATAAAAAGATGGACAGTTATTATATCTGGTATGTCTAGAGTGGATATTTATATATCAGAATCTTAAAGGTGGAGGGTGGGTTTTTATAAAAGCTTCCTAGGTGATTCTGATACACCCCCTTGAATTTTTAGAACTCTTACATAAGCAGTAGCCAATTGTTTCACATTTGCTCCATCCATAGTATTTGTTATTGAAAACAATGTATCATTACTATCCTTGTAACATATATAATTTTATACATATATGATTATTTTTTAATCAAAATTACTAGAAGCAGAATTGCTAGATCAAAGGATACACATTTGTAATGATTTTGATACATACTGCACATTGCTCTCTAAAAACGTTTATTACAAACCCAACCATAGAGTAGTATAGGATTGCCTGTTTCCCCAAACACACACCCAAATTTATAAGTTTTCATTATTTGTTATAAGTGGAATTGGGTATATTTCGTATGTGTATTACTTACGTTAAATTTTTCTGTGAATTCTCTGTTCATGATGATTATCCATTTTTATAGGGTGTTTTTCTGAATTGATATGTACAAACTATTTTAAGAATCCACTGATTCCTTGTGATTGTAATAATTTGTCCAATATCATATTTACTTTTCAATTTTTATAATGTATATTGACATGCAGAAGTTTTAGTTTTCATATTTTTAGACAAATATTTCCTACATGATTCCTTATCCATTTGAGGTCTGATAAATATCCACTTAAAGTTTCTTATAAATTTTTGATGGTATCATTTTTTACATTTAACTCTGCAATTTATCTAAACCTTCATTAGCTTAAACCTTACTTTCCTTAAAGGCTTGTGATAGCACCTTTATTACTTAGCAGATTCTTATATACAGCAAGGTCCCTCACAGGGCTTTCTGTTGACTTTGTTCCTTGGTTCAATGTATTGATCATTTCTGCAAGTAAGTACTATTCTCTCTCAAGCTTAATTATTTTAATGTTTAGTAAGGCACATCCCTCCTTTTACTCCTTTTTTGCAAGATGTACTTGGATGCTCTCTCAGATGAACTTTAGAATCACTCTGCTAAATTAAAAAAAAGCAAAACAAAATAACCTGTCTGGGATTTTTATTGGAATTGTAACACTATAAAATAAAATTGAGGAAAAACTTTATAGTATACAGCCTTTATTCAAATCTCTATATATTTTTCTCAGTGAATTTATGTAGCTTGTTCTCTATATAACTCTCAGTTTCTTGAGTTCATAGATATTGTATGCTTCTGTTGCAATTGTGAGTGGTATATTTTTATTTTACTCAATTTTCAAACTGATTATAGCTAGTACAGAGAAGAGCTATTTTCTAAATTTGTTTTATATTAAATTACCTTTTTCAACTCTTATTTGGTGTTCATACTAAACTTTTTCAAAATACTCTTAGATTTTCTGGGTAGACAAATTTATCTGCTTTTCTAGAAATAATAACTTGTTGCATTTTTTCTAATAATTCTAATTTTTTTGTTTTGTTTTTTTTTGTTTTTATTTTTGTTTTTACCAGTCAAATATTGCATTTCTTACTCTACTTAAATAACAGTAGAAATAAAAATATCACCTGGGCTTTTTCCTGATTGTTGTATGAATATATCTAGTGTTTTACTATTATTAAGTATGACCTTAATTCTGGTTTTTATATTTTTTAATTCATAGTTTATTTACTATGGTTATGTTAATTCAGAATTAGAGTTCATATTTAACAACAGTCATTTTAAAATTGATTGAGATGAGGAAAATGTTTGCATTCTTGTCAGCTGTTAATAGGATGTATTAATTATTTTAATAGATAGATCCATATTGAACTATCTTTGAATTAGTAGACTACATTCCACTAACAGAACTCAAACGTTGGAAACTTATTTATTCATTTAATTTGTTTAATAGCTTGTTTCTCATAGATAAAAAGAAAAGGTAGAAAAGAAAAGGTATCTATCCCCATAATCCATTTAAGAATTTCATGATTCACATAATAATGCTTGAAGAAAAGCAAATTAGGGGTTATAATCTCCTTTAAACAAATAAGAAAAACTGAAGATTAAGAGATGCTCAATTTTTCATAAGATCAAATGTAATAGCTCAGTTGAGAACAGCTTATTTGACAAAACTCTCTTATGGATTTTTTTTTCCAGATGTAAAATATCTATATATCTTCAATTTTGTAACTAAATATGTCAGATGCCATAATTTTCCTTCGAGAACTCCTAAAACTGAAAAAGTAAGTTTTAAAATGATTTCTTTACCTAAGTAAAACAAAATTTCTTCCCACAAAATTGGTATCCTCATATACTAATGTTAGTGATTTGCCTTTCTATAAGATAATTTTTAATTCTTACAGAAAGTTTTAAAAGTATGCTTACCATTTGTCCCAGCTATTCTACATCTAGGGATTTTTCCTTAGGACATCATTGAAAAAGTATGCAAAGACATACGAATGGGGGTGTTTGTTTCAGACTTGAAATACTGAAAAAATGGAATCGACTCAAAACATCCAACAATATGGGACTGCGAAAATACTACATACCTACCCACGTGGTGATATGCTGTGCTATCAGTAAAGAGAATGATAAAGAAATATTTATTAATGTGAAAAAATTCATAACATAAATTTAAGTAAAAAACAGATTTAAAATAATATAATATGATCCTATTTTGATTAAATATATATATATGTATGAGAAAGATTAGGAAGAGAAAAAGAGTGGTTTTAGTGGGGGCAGAAATTGGAGAATGAGTGAAAAAAAGCATGAAGAATTAAGTCTATAAAACTAAACACTACAAAATTTACAGTGTTAATCTCATAGCGGTGATTTTATTTGTGAGGTTTTGGGGTATATGTATGTATGTATGTATAGATGTGTTTAGAAGTATAAGGATAGATTCATTTGAGTATATTATTGGGAAATTATTTTCAACACATATATAAATATATATATTTGTGTGTTTCCATTAAATTTCACCTCTCAACAAGTAGCATAACTGAGAATTTTTGAAGATTAGAAGAAATACATATGTTATATTTCTTCTTTGTGCTTTCTTTAACTAAAAAGTTTGATCAGAAACATAAAACACTATAAATATTCTGAAAAATAGAATGTGTCCATCAGAAAGAACATGTGAAAGTGCTCCTGATAATATATATCTGAAATTGTTCAAAATGTCTTAACTGAAAGGATCAATATGAATAGATATTTCCAGTTATTTTAGCAGATGTCACCCAAACATGTTTCCAAAGCTCTAAAGTTCTAAAGTTAAAACATTATGTTAAATTACAGCAAAAAAACTCATTATCAGGAAATTAGTTATAAAATAATTTTAAGTCATATATTCCTAGAAATCCTCAAAGTCTCTATGTATACACATTGATTTTAATACCGGTTCTATACAGATACACACTTATTCTTCAGAAGGATGACCCTGAACAACTCGAATTCCCTCGGTCATCAATTTAAGTCTCCATACCCAATTCCTTACCAGCCCAGAATATCTGATTAATACAAAGGGCTTTTTCACAAACAAGAAATGATAAATAGAAACATCTATGCTTTACTCTTAGTTACCCAGAAAAATCCATTAACCAAGGACACTATATTGGTTAAATACTTTGGTTAATCAAAACTTTTCCTACGTATGAAAATGAACACAATCTGAAGAAAAGCTAAATAACCTGACAGCTGAACATCAAAATAATGACTTTGACACTTACCTTATTGCATATGTAGAGGCTGTAATCATGAGGAATAGCACCACTACCATGCAGACCCCTGTTAGGCCTGGAACTATAAAAAACGTACATAAGTACATTTTAACTCAAATCTTACTGAGAAAAAAGTACAAAAAATTATTACTTTAAAATCCAAAGTACTAGCCTTTTTAAATTCAACAGTTTCAAAGTACTTAAGACAAAGCAGAGTCTTTTCTCTCTTTAACAGAAGAGTCCATTTTTGTGTTCCCAAATATTTCACTGGCTTCTACAGGTACATACTATGCCAAATGTCGGTAATTAATGCAAAGGCACAAGGTTAACATTCAGCACCGTCACTGTTTTGATTTCCCCACCATAGTACTAAACCTCCCTTACTCTCTACTTCTCCTTTTATGGAATTAGTAGCTCCTTCAGTTTCAATTTCAAGTAACTGCTTTTGGGTTTCACTGCCTGGAAAAACTTTAAAGAAAGGATAAACAAAACCTAAAGTTTCTTAAAAACCACAAAATCTAGAAAAAAAATTGTAGATTAAATCCACTGAGCATAGTGGTTCATGCCTGTAATCCTAGCTAGCACTTTGGGAGGCCAAGGTGGAAAGATCTCTTGAGGCCAGGAATTTGAAACCAGAACTTCCAGACCAGCCTGGGCAACATAGCAACACCCCATCTCTACAAAAACTTTTAGAAGTTAGCCAGGCATAGTGGCACATGACTATAGTCCCAGCTACTCAGGAGGCTGACAGAGGAGGATCACTTGAGCCCAGAGGTTTGAGGTTACAGTGAGCTATGATGATGCCACTGCATTCTAGCCCCAGCAAGTCCTGCGAAAGAAGAAAGAAGAAGAAAGAAGAAGAAAGGAAGGAAGGTAGGGAGGGAAAGAAAGAGAGGGAGGGAGGGAAAGAGAGAGAGAGAAAGAATGAAAAAGAGAGAGAAGGAAGGAAGGAAAAGAAAGAAGGAAGGAAGGAAAGAAAGAAAGAAAGAAAGAAAGAAAGAAAGAAAGAAAGAAAGAAAGAAAGAATTATAGTGCTGATGTTTTAAAAATACTGACAGGTATATTTCTTCTTAGTATGGAAAATATGTGCTGAAATCAGTGCTCTGACATAGCATAAAATTTGTTTTAAAAAAAGAAGAAAATGCACAAACATGTCAAAATTAATGACATGATAGATTGCTACAAATCCAACATTAGCAAATATAGCATGTTTAAAATGAATAGCTGATATGTCATATCTAAAACAGCTAAAATCTCAATAGTTCCCTTTCTTATTATCTTATTAATGCTACCAAATTTAATATCCTGTCTATAAGTTACATTTGTTTATTTTCACAATCATACAAACAACAGAAGTCTTAAGTGCCCCAGCTAAAGGGCTCTCTTAAATACGGCCACAAAGAAAACCTATTGGAACAATTCCATCTGGAAAAGTATGGACATTCTCTTACTTCTCTTCTTGTCAAGGAACAACCTGTGGAACAGAAGGGCTATCATGGACTGTGAGCCACCAGTGGCAGCAGACAAGCTGGGTACGCTGTAAGAGCAATGCAGGTGGAATCACTAGGATTCCAAAGTTAGACCCATTGGAAGTAACATTAGAAATCTCAGTACAGCAAAAACAAGTTTCATTTGGAAAGGGCAGCATGAAGTTAGTCTTTGGCTTCTTAACACTTGAGTGCTCTCTCCTCCTTGCTTTCCCCAGTACACAGATTCGGAAGCCTAACAAAATGTGCCCTTCCCTAATGTTCCTAATCCATATCATTTCTTCACTTCCTTCCTAGGGTACTTCCTCTCTTATCATCTTTTCCATTTCCCTCAAGTGAGTGTTTTACTTCCCAGGGGTAGGAGAATAGCAAGATAACTAATCTAATTCACCCTAAAGGACCAAAAGTATGAAAAATATACTATTTTTAAAAGAATAGCATGCCTACAAAATGACCTAGCCATCACACCTCCAATTATTTGCACAAAAGAAACACAAACATATAGTCATACAAAGACTTGTTGAAGAATGTTCATAGCTGCTTTATATTTAATAATCAGCACCTGTAAACAACTCAGATCTCCATCAATAGAATGGCTAAACAATTGTGGTACTACCTATACCTGGAAAATTCATCAGCAATAAAAATCTATGAACTGTTTAAGCAACAATAATTATTAGACTGAATAAAAGAAACCACACTATCCCATTAAAAGTCCAAATTCTATGATTCCTTTAATACAACATTCTAGAAAATTCAAACTCTAGTGGTAGAAAGCAGATAAGTTGCTAGGAGGGGCAGAAGGCAGAATGCATTAGAAAGTGGCACAAAAAACATTTGGTGGTAATGAAAATTGTGTTATCTTGATTTTGGTGAAGGTTCCACATGTGTATATACATATATGTTAAAAACCAATCAAATTCAATAAATTTTAAGGAAATAAAAAAGGAGGTCAGTCTCTCTAGTTTCAAATAATTTTAAAAAATTTTTAAAAGACCTTTATTTGACCAAATGAATAATTAAATGACAGAATCCCAGATGGCTATATAGTGTGAAATTTGTGGTTGGAGGGGCCTCTCCAATTTTTTATTGGCCCCTTATTGATGTTCTACTATGTCTATATACAAGGTTTCCTATGTGGCTCTGAACATGCCAAGATTAGTCATGGAATGTCTGCAAATTACTTCATTGGAAGAACACCTGAAAAAACTGGGTATGTTTAGAATAGAGCTATAATTTCCAAAATATATTATCTGAAAATTAGTTACTTCAGATATTAATTTATATTACTTAAAAATGCCATAACCATTCCTCAAGAAGTCACAAAGCACATTTATGTATTAAAGTCTCTGAGAAGTACTAAAGTCAAGAAACCTGTTTAAACTTAAATATCTCCTCAAACTTATTTGACAAGAGAACTCCTTTTAGAGCATAACATGGAAAACACACTGGAAAAATTTAGAAGAGGTGAAATAGTTGACTTCAGTCATTTGAAAATAGAGTAGAAGCCCCAGACAACCCAACCAGTGGTACACATCATCTCGGTGTATGGTACTCTTACTGTTCCTTTGGCAGAACTCCCAGCTCACTGAATTTCATCTGTAAACTAAGAATAAATTCAGTGATTTCTAATGTTCCTTCTGACTTAGGATGTTATCTCTTTTTTCTAAAGAATTTGTTTTTCATTCTCATCTCCCAAAAGTGTAAAAGACCGAAGTTTATAATTTATAAAGTAATAGATTTCAGATCAATGAAGAACAATAACTGACAATTAGTAATGAAAAAGAAAAAAAGACATACTGTAATTAGAGTGGTCAAAAAGAAGGGGGTGGGGGTCACTACCTTGAGAAACCACAAATTCCTGTCACTGGAAGTAAACAAGCAGAGGATGGCTAACATATTATCTGAGATGTTGTAGAGAAGGTCTGTGCATCAAATAAAAGAGCAAAAAAAAAAAAATGGTTTTCATTCATTTAGTGAACTCCTTGGAGGCATCTTTACAGTGTGCTGTTAAGTGCTAGAAATAAATGCTGCTTTAAAAAAAAAAAAAACCCAGTCCAGTAGGAGAAACAGAAAGGTTTAGCAAGCCATTGTAACATAGGGTATTAAGTGCTGTATAAGAGCTAAGCATTGAGCACTCTTAGGGTACATCAAAGGACATCCTATCCTAGCCTTGAATGACAGCTCAGCTCAGTCTCAATATATTAGCCTCTATTACTACACATTCCAAGAGTCAGGAAACAAAGGCTGGCAATCTGTGGGCCGGTCTAATCTCACTGGGCAAAGTTCCTTGCCCAAGTGAAGTACACTGATTTTCTTGTGAACTCTTTGAGCCTTTCAAAGTATAGCGAAAGCTATACTTATTTCCTTGGGAAAACACATGCTTATATGTTTATTCTTACTTAGATTTATTTATGAATATTAGGCTCATTAATTACTGGCCTTTAAAATGAATAATTGCACTATTCCACCATTTGTAGATGAATATAAGAGATCATTTTCATCCATAACAAGATGTGGTCAGAAATACACCATCATCTATTCATTATCCTATTTTTCTAACATAATTGGAAACATAATTATATTGGTTTATGAAGGCTTTTTCTAATTAAAATTAGACATTGTACATTTCATTCTTACCATATAAGGTATTACCAAATTTGGAGATATGTAGTAAGCATTTTCAAATGAATGTTTGGATAATTCAATCTATTAAACTTATTTTATAAATTCTTAATTGGAATGTTGTATCGTTTCTAATGTAGCAAGTTTAGCTACCATATTTTATGTCATTTGTACTGCCAAAGGCATTATTTTCTACAGGACAATCTTAATTTCTCAGTATAGGTTACACTGAAACAAATTTAAACACACAGAGATAGAAGACTCTATGTGACATTAAAGAAACTAAAATCCAAGAAATCTCTTAACTAATAAAAATATTCTTTATGCTTTCCTTCATTAGGAACTTAATTTTCCGTAAGTGCCGTGCCTGAGAACATTGAAAGATGGCTGCGGACTAATTTTAGTCATTATTAGCAAGACAAAACTGGATTAAGTTCATTGGTAGAAAATAGCATCTCTCGTCTCATTACCACCCTTTGATTCCCCTTCGCTCTCTCACCTGCTACTATTCAGTGGGGTCAAACAGATGCCCTAGGAGCTCCAGACTCACAGGTAGGGAGCCCTGTGTCTGAGCACCAGTTATGGGCAAAACATCTGAACAGGGGACGACTCCTGCACAGTATTTCTTTCCTGAAATTATATGAGACTGGAACAGCAAAATGATGTTCACTTGCTGCTTTGAGGTGACTTAAATTGTTTATATGGACAGAAGCCCTACAAAAAATTTGTGCCCAAAACCCTGCATACCCTAGAGGCAGCCCTTCCCCACCCCAGAGAAGCTCACCTACAAGTGGAAAGGACAATATACGTAAGCAAATAAACCATTTCACAACGCAGTACTTTTATTGTCATCCCTTGGTGTCCTTGGGGGATTGGTTCCAGGACCCCTCCCAGATACCAAAATCCAAGGATGCTCAAGTCCCTTATATAAAATAGCATAGTATTTGCACATAATCAACACACATCCTCCCATATATTTTAAATCATCTCTAGATTACTTGTAATACCTAATATAATCAAAATGCTATGTAAATAATTGTTATGTTGCATTGTTATTTGTATTTTTATTGTTGTATTGTTATTTTTATTGCTTTTTTAAAAATATTTTTCACCCATGGTTGGTTGAATCTGTGGATCCAGAACCCACAGACATGGAAGGCTAACTGTACTACATAGCTTTAGGAATCCAGACCAAGAAAAGACCAACTCTGCCTAGTGGAATTAGGGAGGAATTTGTATATGATGGGGCATGTCAGTTGTAATTTTAAGGAGGAGCAGGCATTAACCAGGTGAACAAAAGAGAGGCTATTTCAGTAAAAAGGCAGGTAGTAGTGAGAAGGTATGCCAAGAGTATGATAAGATGTTCAGGAGGGGTAGAACAGTTAACTCCAGAGGTACCTGGGAAGGTTAGTAAAACACACTGCCACGTCTCTCCCAGAGACTCTCTGAGATGAAGCCAGGGAATTCAATTTAAGTATCTTCTCTGCTTAGTCGAATACCATGCATGGGGACCTCTGGGAAGGAACATGGGATGGTGGAATTTCATGCTAGGTAGAGAGATCACTTGCTTACATAGAAGTATTAATTATACTAAATATCTTAATGTAGTATCTTAGTCACATAACAAATCTTTTTATGTCTTTGTAAACTAAACTTTTAAAAGTATTTTAAATGTTCCAAGGCTTCAATTAAACTTTGTGCTGTAGAAAATAGTATTAAACCAAAGTTCTTGTTTATTTCTCTTAAATGAATTCATATGAACCAAAAAATACATTGATTCATACATAAGGTTTTGTTTTTATGCTTTTTTCCCCTCATATTTCTCATCCCAATACTTGAGGCTTAAAGAAAAAAATATGTTTTCAATGAGCAAAGTTATAAACAAAGCTAAATTGTGTTCCTAAAGAGAAAACTGTGAAATGCTTTACGATGGCAAATATGAGAAACCTATGGGCAAAACCAAAATATATTTTATAAATCTAAATATATAGTTGTGACATGGAGGAGGAAAGCATCAGAATTACTATTTTTAATCATAAAATTGACTCAGAAGAAAAACAAGGCATTTGACAGGGTGATGTGCCTCGGTCCCATGTGCAATTCTGATCCTTAATAAGGTATTACAGCCAAACATTCATGACAGATCATCTCAACGACCCAATCATCCTTATCCTTGAAATATGTGGCTAAAAATCCCCAAAGTGCAGCTTTCTCCATTCATCTTTATAAATGTAAGGTTGGGAAAGAGAAGAATTTTAGTAAGAATTGTCTAACACAGGGAGAAAATTTTGAGATGTACAAAGGAGCTTTAACAAATTAATAGTCTAGACTGAGATGTCACGGACAATAAGCTTGAGAAGGAAAAATAAATTACAAATGAAATAGGAGACACGTTTCAAGAAAAATAACTCACTTTAATGGATATTCCTCCTCTTTTTTTATAGGTTTTAAGGAAGGTCACAAAAAGTCCTACTAAATTAATGAATTATAAGAACCACATTGATATCCAAAGTGCCTGTTGTTTCTTTTCAACACCTGGAGGGCAGAAACCCATTACATGCGGTGCCATCTCCCACTGCACTTGCTACAGCAGCAGGCACAGAGCAGGCCCTAAAGAAGCAGGGAGTTACATTCTTTTCACTGGAAGAACATATGACCTAGAAACCTGTTTTCTTACTTTTACTCTCCATTCATTCAAACCCCAACTATTTCCCTTGTCCCTCTTCTCTGTACTCATTGCAACCTTATGCCTGATCTAATATTGCTCTGATATGCAAATTTTCCACATTATATTTTAACATGTATCTAATTGTTGTGCAGTTAGACAATGCTTATTTTCAAACATGTTCTTGAATCTAAATAAAGAACTGAGAATAACAACTTACCAGTCATGAAGAGAAGTTTTCTAGGATCCTGAGAAAAAGGAAAAAAAAATTGACTGAAAAATAAAACACCAATGATATATAATTCTACACGGAATATGCTGGGTACATGAGCCATATACTGGGCATGGAAGATATTGTTCCTCAATGGGAGAGACTCAATTAAGTTTCATAACTTCTCCACAATGCTAGAGGAGATTATAACTAGTAAAAAATCCAACTCAGAAAAGTCTATCTAACTGATAAAGGCAGAACGCTGGACTCAAAAGGCCTGGGTTTTAATCTTAATGGCTACTTAAAAGCTAGTGGCAGTGTGTTTTAAGGCCACTCTGACCATTTAGAGACTTGATCCCTTTAGCTATAATGTCAAAATATTGCTATATACTCTCTCTGCCAAAATTGCCAAACTGTACCTACAGGTGTCAAGACAGTGAGAATGAAAACTGATAAAATATATAGGGAGTTTGCACATTGTAAACTCAGTGCAAAGAAGACTGAGAATTTACTATGTTTCAAATATAGTGAAGGATGGAAAGATATTCAAATAGGGATAGGTTTCTGCTATTTGGAAATATGATGCATTAATATTGTTATAGTACTATTTAAACTACATCTCTCATGCTGTAATAGACTATAGTCAACTTTTGTTACACCTTCTGGAAAACTCAGATCAATCCCCAGTAGATTTGAGGATTTATTTTTCATCTTCATTGTGCTTAACATTGCACAAGCTTTTGAATTCCTTTCCTTATGCCCCCAGGGACTCTGGGGTCAGGCTATACACTAAGTAGGAAGCTATTTATATAGTGTAATTTCAGGGGCTTTGAACGAGGACCACTTGTCCAGGAATAGCTTCTCACCCAGCTTAGGTCAATTGATTTACATTCTTGGTATTAGAAACATGGCTAAAGGGTAATCTAGAGAAACTCAATATTTAAACAACTAGGAAAAGTATAACATGGACTAAACAAAGTGGTAATAACTAGAAACATAAATAAATAACTATGGAACCCAGAAGATAGAACAATTAATATCACCAGGGAGAGAAGATGGAATGTGAGGGTGAGAGGTGGTTTCAAAGATGACAAGGCAGATATAGCTGGGGAGTACACAATAGTCACAAGCTGGAGGATGTGTCACTGCAAGCAGAGTGAAAGCACAAAGCAGGAACAACAGGGTGCATGGCACAACACCATCCTTTTCAAAGGCAATTCACAGAATAATATATCCATTTATTATATACATATACCATAAAAGTGTATATAATATTTAAATATATATTCATATATAAGTATATATACATACACTTTTATTTCATCTACATCTGGCACATTGTCCTACACATACTAGATGCTAAATACATATTTACTAAAAGAAAACAGGGAGAAAGAATAAAAGAAAACACAAAGGAAGGAACAAAGGAAGGAAAGAAGTAAAGAAAGGGGAAATATAACTTAAAACAATGAGTTACCATTTTCATCCATCTAACTAGAAAAAAAAAAATCAAAACCAAAACCAGAGATGAAGTGTAGAAATAGGCATTCTGATACACTGTTGGTACAAGTGTGTAAACTGGAGAAGCCTTTTTAAAAGGCAATTTGGCACTGCCCATCAAAATTTAAAATGTGCATACCTTTTAGCCAAAATTCTGTATCTATGAATCTGTGCAGCAGAAGTATACAAAGAAGTAAGTTTACTGGATGGAGTGTGATTCATAATGAAAACTTGGTATCAATTTAAATGTCTGTGAATGAGACACAAATTATGACATATTCATATGAAGAGAATGAGATAGATCTATATAGTCTGATACAGCAAGACAGCAATATGTATATTTATGGAAACAAGTAAATCGCAGAGGAATATGTATTATAAAAGACCATTCAAAATAGCTTAGAAGAAAACATAAATAAATTGCGGTTGCTTTTGGAGAAGCGTTCACTTTTAACTTCATTTACTTTAGAGTTTTTAAACATTTTATATTGTGCACATATCACTCTTAAAAGAAAATAAATTTAATCCCTGAAAACCCTAAAACGATGAAAAATATTGAAACTTAAGCAAAAGTATATTGCATTAGAATGAGAAAAACATTATGGTTATTGAAGACATATAAATTATAAAAAGAAAAGCAAAGAAGGAAAAGAGAAGCAAAGGAAACTGTGTAGCAGGAGCAGGAAACAAGTAACCCTAGTGATATGAGCAGAAAGCAGGATGACAGATGGATGGAGGTAGAGAGTGGGAGACAGGCAGAAGTGGTGGCTGGGTCCAAAATCACTACCTGGGAAGAGCTGTTACTGGCATACTAAGGAGCTGGATTTTTCATTGGTTCTCAATACTGGTAAACTCTACAAACCTCTTGAACTTTAAAAAAATATCAATTTCTAGGCCTCAACCCACACCAGTTAAATCATAAATATTCTTTTTAAATTTCAGAATATTATGGGAGCACAAATGTTGGTCACATAAATTGCCCCTGTACCTTTTGAGTCAAGGCCACAAGTGTGCCCATTCCCCAGATAGTGTGCATTGAACCCATTAGGTGGGAAAGGGGGAGGAGGAGATGGGTAAATTCATACTGGTATTTTTAAAAATACCAGTGGAAGCAAGGGATTTATCAAAGGTTGCTTGCTACTTTGGTTTTGTGTTTGTTCGTTGTTATTTTTCCTTTTGTTTTGTTTTGAGAAGAAGGTCAGCACATGATCACAGCAGTATTAACCTAGAAAAACTCTGGTTAATATGTGGGGAGAGAATGGACTTGGGAGAGATGGAGAACAATCCTATTCAGTCACTACCAAACTTAGTGGGCAGGATGGGGGGGTTATGATGAAGTGGGACACAGAGCAGTTTGGCTTTGATGCAATCTTGGCATTGTGAAACAAAGGAAGCCTGGGGACAGTATGAAAGTACGAAGCAAGAGAGACCCACCCAGGGTTGTGCATGCACTGTCCATCAGATGCTGGCCCAGCACCAGGCACATACAAGTTCATTTCATGGGTGGGTTCACATGGAGAAAAGCACCATGTCAGGTATTGCTCGCTACAGAATTCAGCTAAAGGACACTTATTTTGAGGATTTAAAAAAACAATGAAGGAATCATGAAATCTCACTAATATTTTTAAAGTCAAATAAATGGATTTATTAGGATTCACAAATAATCAATGTACTTTGCTGCCCTTTTCCCTCAAGCACAGTACATAAGTTATTAAAGTATTTTTAACCTGAAATGGCACTGCTGACACTCTCAGCTGGATGATAGGAATTAGACGAAAGTTGTTGGGAGTCAGAAGGTAGGCCTGAGTGGCAACCAACTGAACACACAGAATATAAAACGTAGACACTCTGCAAACTCCCATTTTCAGTAGGAGAGACTATGAAATAGTAATTACCTATATTTTCTACTGAAAAGGAATAAAACTCAACTTGACAACTGCATTTTAAAAGCACTCAAAAGGAGCAGCAAAGTACAAATTTTCTGTGAAAATCACAGACCCTCATTAGTCATCACACAAATGGAAGGAAAATGGGAAGACAGAGACCACCCACCTCATCTCGGTATCTCGCTGCATTCAGTTCAACGAAATCCTCACTGTAATTCACTGAGAAGTTGAGGGCGTTCACCAGATGGGCAGCCACGTGCACACCTACAGAATCACACCAGGCACGAGTCAGTGGGATTTTCATATATGTTCTACAGCCAGGAGTCAGGTCCTCTCTCTAAGTAAATGCAGGATCAAATTTGACAGCTTATGTGAACAATGAAATATTAAGTTGAAAATTGAAGTTTTAAAGACACACACACACACACACACACACACACACACACACAAACACTTGAGTATAGTCAATTTACCAAGTTTTCAAAGACTGGAATGAGATTACCCTAGTAAGTCAGGGTTAAGAGAAAAAATACGCAGACACCCACCCACCCATATGCACATTTACATAAATGTGTGTCTGATAATATGGGTACTTATTTATTTACTTAAGCAGCTCTTTGATATTTTAGGTATTCTATGTCTTTCACCTCTCCTATGGCTCTTCCAACCTGCTATATATCTTGTATATTTCACTGCCCCACAACCTAATATATAGCCCCATCGAAAGGCTTCTAACCAGATCAAATTTTTCACACTCCACAAATTTTAAAAATAGTGTCCTTAATCCAATAGCAAAATTGTTGAGAATCACTTCATGGGACAAAAATCCAGGAAAACAATATTCACAGTAAAAAACAGTGCTCAACTGACTCAGAGCTCCTTAGAGATTTGAAGACAAACTCATTTTGGCACAGTGAGGGAAAAAGAAAATTATCTTGAGGAAGTTGGGAAGGCAGGAGCAAGTGATCTGAGCACTGGCCGATCACACTCGCCACCTTTCCCAACTTTTATTCATAGGCAGAATAAGATGTGAGTGAAGTAGCAGTGTGCTACTTCACAGAAGATACATAGATGTCAGATAAGAACATGAGATAACTTGCTGGAAAACCTGTGATCTTGGCTATATTGTTTGCCTTCCAGAGCCTCAGTTTACCTCTCTGTAAAATGATGGTGACAGAAATGAGAGACTTAATGAGATAAGTGATTTAAAATTGCTTAGTAAACCATTACTGTTTACAACAATGTATGGAAGTACAGAGATTCAAAAGAAGACATGGCTTGGAATCTAGACAACTCTATAATCCCCTACCATCTAGAATATGAGATGTAGAGAGGAAAGGAATTCAAAGGCCAATGGAAAATGAGAGAGGACTAGAATGCTAAATATCCTAAAAGTAATTTAAAAGACTTATAAGCTCCTTCAGGTAATCAAATTACAGGTGGGGAAAAGGTCACATAAAAAGTAGACAGGTACGAGACTTACTATAAAGTTAGAGGAATCAAGACAGTGTGGTATTGGTAACAGAAAAGACAAATAAATCAATGAAACAGAAAAGAGACACCAGAAATAGAACCGCATAAATACAGTCAACTGATCTTTGACAAAAAGCAATACAATGGAGAAAAAATTATTTTTAACAAATAGTGCTGGAACAACAGAACATTCATATACAAAAAAAAAATTAATCTCAATATAATTAACTTAAAATGGATCAGAGACCTAAATATAAAATGCAAAACTATAAAACTCCTAGAAGACAACACAGCAAAAAATCTAGGTGATCTTGAGTTTGGCAATGATTTTTTAGGTACAACACCAAAAACATGATCCATGAAAGAAAGAATTGATAAGCTGGACTTCATTAAAATTAAAAATATCTCCTCTGCTCTGCAAAAGATATTGTCAAGAGAATGAAAAGACAAGCCACACACTGTGCTGTGAACATATTTGCAAAAGATAAATTTGTTAAAGGATTGTTATCCAGATTATACAAAGAACCCTTACAACTCAATAATAAGAAAACAAACAACCGAATTGAAAAATGGGCCAAAGACCTTAACAGACACTTCACCAAAGAAGATACATAGATGTCAGATAAGCATATGAAAAGATGGTCCACATCATGTATCATGAGGGAAATGCAAACTAAAATGACAATGAAATAGCATTACGTAACTATTAGAATGGCCAAAATCTAGAGCACTGACAACACCAAATGCTGGTGAGGATGTGGAGCAACAGGAACTCTAATTCATTGCTGGTGGGAATGCAAAATGGTACAGCCACTTTGGAAGAGAGTTTGGTGGTTTCTTACAAAACTAAACATACTCTTTATCATATGATCTGGCAATCATACTCCTTAGTATTTACCCAAAGGAGTGGAAAACTTATGCCCACACAAAAACATGCACATGAATATTTATAGCACTTTATTCATAATTGCCAGAACTTGGGAGCAATCAAGATGTCCTTCAGAAGGTGAATGGATAAATAACGGTATATCCAGACAGTGGAATATTATTCAGCACTAAAAAGAAATGAGCTACTAAACTGTAAAAAGACACAGAGGAATTTTATATTCACATTACTAAGTGAAAGAAGTCAATCCGAAAAAGCTACATATTGTATGATTCTAACTATAAGACATCCTGGAAAAGGCGGAACTATGGAGACAGTGAAAAATCAGGGGTTGTCAGGGGTTAGCAGAGAGGAAGGGATGAATAGGTAGAGCACAGAGGATTGTTAGAGCAATGAAACTACTTCATATGATACTATAATGGCTAATACATATGTAATTACACATTTATCAAACCCATAGAATGTACAACATCAAGAGTGAACCCTAATGTAAAGTATGGACTTTAGGTGATAATGATGTATCAATCAATGTAGGTTCATCAATTGTAAAAATTGTATCGGTCTGGTGGGGTATGTTGAAAATGGGAAAGGCTATGCATGTGTGAAGGTAAGGAGTATATGGGAAATCTCTGTACCTTCTTCTCAATTTTCCTGTGAACCTAAATATCCTCTAAAAAATAAAGTATTTAAAAAGTATATTTTTAAGAGAAAAAAATGGACAGGAAGATAGAAGTGGACTAACTAACAAGCAAGGACAGGATTCCGAACAAGTAAAACAAAGAGTGTTTAGGTGTGACTCGACTATAGCACAGGTATACACTATTTAAGCAAAACTGTTTGTGTTACATAGCTTTATCAGTAACAAAATGCACAATAAAAAAAGCCTTCATTTTAAATTAAAAGCTTTTATGTTAACTATATACTTTATGATTCAAAAATATAAAGCCATCTTTAGAAGAATAATTATTATTTTTCAGTTCCCCTAAAAAAAATTGTAGGTAATACCTATAAGAAATGCATCATTAAGGGATATAGTCACCTTCTTTAAAGGGCCTTTTAAGTCAAAAGAATTCAGGTCTTCTAATTTTAGGCAGCAGGGAGGAAGGTACACAAAGTACTTTGCATAGATTTTCTCATTTAATTCTCACAACAAAACAATGAAGTAGATAGAATCATCCCTATTTTACAGATAAGAAAAGGAAGGTAAAAAAAGGTAACTCAGTCAAAGTCAGACCACTAGTGAGTGGCAGAATGTAAACCCTCTGGAACACAAGCTCATTCATAGCAATACTCTACATTCTTGGTCTCTTGGTTGTTTTCCAACTGAACCAGAATATTGGGACATGATTACTCTTTAAAAAAAATCAAGTAATGAATATGCCAAAGTTTCCTGATCCTCTACCATTTCTGACCTTTCACCCTCCTTACCCTTAATCTATCCCTAACACTTACCACGCCCTTGGTCCTTATCCTCACTGAAGTCCTAATCCCATCTCTGAGCCTCTCACCATCTCTCACCTCTGGGGATGGACACTACCAATGGGAAGATGTTCAGAAACAAAACAGTGAAGATGTCTATTTCAACAATACTTGGAAATTTTCACAAAGCTGAAAGTTTAATGATTTCTTGGCAATAGCCATATTGAAATATTCCTAAGTCAAATGGCCATATATAAATGTCCAGTCAAAATAACCTTAGTATCAAAACAGCTATGTCATATCAAATAATGGCCAAGTGAAAATGGCAGGTGCTATGCCACTAGGATAATTAACCCCTGAGATTGTAAATTATAATAAATAATTCTATCCTAAGAGCTTAATATTCATTTTCTCATTTTGCCCTTAAAACTATGAGGTATGTGCTACTGTCAATCTGTTAAAAAAACAACAAACTAAAGATCAGAGAGGTGACATTACATGGCAAAGCAGAAGGGTAGCTGGAGATATAGTCCATGCAAGCTGTCTCCAGGGTCCATATACTTAATCACTATGTTTATTACTTTCTGTTCCAAAAATTTGAAAAGTATCATATACTTTTCAGGATAAAATGTATTTTAAAATGACTCTTAGTAACAGACTCTCACTTTATTTTTTAACTGGGAAAAGAGCAGGATATAATTTCACAAATTTTGACATTTTTTCTTCTAACCGAGCATTAATATCAAAGTAACATTTATCAAACATAATTTTGAATGGAATCATATTCTTATGAATGAACATTTGACATTCTGATTTTCATGCATGTAAACTCACATCATAGCATTACTTTCAGAGCTTGAAAGCTTTCAGTGTGTTTCTTCCAATCTTTCTAAATGACATTATTTACTTTCAGGAAATAGTCATTATCAGCTTAGGGGCAAACTTTTGGATATTATAGTGCAAAAAATCATAAGACATACCCATTTTCTGTAGTTCCCCCCAGACAAACCTCTTTAAACACATGGAAAAGAACACTAAGCTACTTAATAAGAAAATCTCAAGTTGGTGACGCCAGATAATGTATAAGACAAAATTACACCTTTAATCATTCATAAAATGTGTATTTCTTACAATATATTTAACATCTTTTGGCTTTCTCACCTGAGAAAATACAGATAGTAACACCACAGGTTATATGGAATGTTCTGCTTTTATCCAACAATCTTCTGGTTCTCCTGCTTGGAACCTAAATAAAAATCATACAACAAATAAGATATACAGACACGGTTTTTCACTATAGGATTGTTCATAACATTAAAATTTTGGAAATATGGCAGAAGCCTATTAATAAAAAATTGGTGAGATGAATTATGATATATCTAGTCAATGGAACACCCAAGCCATTAAAGAGAATGTGAGAAGGCTATATTATTGATATGGAAAGATATGCAAGATACATTGCTAGGTGAAAAAAGTTACAAAACATAAACTACACTATGATCCTACACTGTTCAACATTAATGGCATTATATGTTAACTGTCTGCAGGCATTTACCCCAAATTGTCATCAGTGGTTGTTCTTGCAGAGTAAGATTAGGGAAAATTTTGATCATTCTGCGTATTTCTGGAATGTTTGAATTTTAAAATGCATATTATTTCCTTTTGTAGTCAAAAAACACAATTATTTTTAAATGAAGCAATCTCATCTATGGTTTTAAATGCCTGCATGCTCTTACAACAAAATAAAATGTCAAGCATCTTTCAATCACTGTTTCACACTGGGGACGATTCTTTAAAGATTATTAAATACTGGGAGACTTAGGGGGGAACTTTTCTTTGCCTGCCACTTATCTTCTCTTCCTTCACACCATGCCAATGGCCAGCCACAGGGTTCAAAACCTAGCATTTTACAATGGTAGGCAACCTAGAGACAGTTATTTTCACAAATTACCACATTAAAAGTAGAGTTTCCAAATAAAATTACATAAAAAAGTTGAGAAGTTTTACTAGAGTAAATCTGCACACATGAAATTCACAGAACATCAAAGTGACCTCAAGTTAACAGCTCCTTTTAAAATATCAGTATCTATTCAGCACTGTCTTACTATCTTAGTGGAAAAATTAACATGTATGCACACACACTCTCACACAAAAATAACTGAAGACAAAAATAAAATTTTACTTGAGTTTTAGCAGAACAACTACGTGCTTTTCTGTAGTCTTACTTCCTTCATTTTACAACACTAAATATCGCACATGACCTCACTATTTAACCAAGGCATCTTTTTCAAGCCTGTTTCATACAAAATGGATATGTGTGTTAAGCAGAGTTAAATTACCAACACCAGCAATCATTCCATGTATTTGCTCAAAGGCTACAAGGTTCTAGTTTGCTCACCTGGATTTAGCTAAATGAAAACATAGGATCTCAATGAGGCATAGTATAGTGGAAAGATCTCAGAACTGGGACTGATCTTAGTTCTGCCATTCACTAGGCTCATGATCTTGGACAAGTTACTGAAACTCTCTATGCCTCAGGTTCCTCGTGCGTAAAATTGAACAACACCTGATTGCAGAATCATTGTAAGGATTCACAATTACATACGGTGAAGTGCTGAGCACAGTGCCTGAAACCACTGTTGTTAATATTTCTATTATTCTCTGCCCTTATCTAGTGTTGTAGAATAGCTCACTGATCATCTTGACAGGTGACGTGGCCTTTGACATCACCTTTGAAGAAATCACTCTAGCCAAAAGTCAGACCATGAAAACTAAGCAGAACTAATATGTAACTATTACATTTCATTTATATGCTGGAATCTGTAAGTAGGATTTTTTTTTCTTACCTTCTGGGATCCTCGCAGGTAAGCCAGGAGTGTTCGACACATGGGTAAAAGGATAAGACTGCAGTTGAGGTTAAGAACAGATGCAGAGGCTCTGCTTAGACACAATCCTAGCTGAACAAATAAGGCAAGTGTCAACACACAGTTAAGGACAAAAGAAACTACACAAAACCCTGACCTGGACCTACAACACTGCAAGTCTCAACCTGTTCTTCCTTTTTGGTCAGATTCCTGACACATTTAGTTTCCTGTTGTAAAGGTGTTTTCCTGGGGTAAACTAAACCTACTGATTTTTTTTTTCTTTTAAGA
Source organism: Indri indri (assembly GCA_004363605.1). Lineage (NCBI taxonomy): Eukaryota > Metazoa > Chordata > Mammalia > Primates > Indriidae > Indri > Indri indri. The sequence continues at coordinate 22,604 of RJWJ010008989.1, read as the reverse complement.
AATTTTGTTCTCTTTTGATTTAATATACTGAGAAAGAAATGGGAGGCTTGAATGTTAACAAGATCCATTTTAGGAGTGTTTTGGGTTGTATATTAAAAAGCCATTCATTCTGGAACATGAGAACAGGACTGCAATAAAATGGGAATGGAAAAAAAAAAGAATCATGCTGAATGCCAACCAGAGTTTCGAAATCCCTCGCCTTTCCTCTCACCAACCCCCCCTAAGAAAAACTGGTTTCTTTCTGCTGTGCACTGCCTCAGAACTAAATACTCCTCCCTTTCTGCTAGTGTTGCAATCACCTGAGAACATTCTTCCAGCACAAGGTCAATTTCTTATTCTGTACCCATCCCACTGTTGTGGGTGTTAAGAGCCCTAGAACATATTAGTATATTCTGCCCCTCCACAGTCAAGAGATGTTGGATATTTTGTTCACTGATACGGTCACAGAGTTTTAAATAAAGCTTTTTCATTTGTGTTCTCTTTCTCTGGAACACTCTCAGTCTCCACACAACCCACCCCCATACACGCCACAGCCTCCAAGCTCTTCACATCACCAACTCTATTCATCTTTAAGGTCTCATCATAAGAACTACTCTAGAGTTCTCTGACCCGAAACTAGGAGAGATCTCACCGGTACAAATGTTCTCATTGCTTTCTGCACTTCCCTCATTATGTCTTCTAACCCTTTTTCTAATCTTCTTTTTAAGTTTCATTTTTAATTGAAAAATAATTGTATATATTTATAGAGTATAATATACTGTTTTGACACGTGTATGCATTGTGGAATGATCAAATCAGGCTAATTAATATATCCATCACCCAAAAATCATTTCTGTGTGGCGAGAACATTTAAAATCTACTCTTTTAGCTACTTTGAAACATACATTATTATTATTATTAAATAACTGTAGTCACCATGTTGTGCAGTTGATCAACAGACAAAACTGGCTTATTTCACTTATCATAATATTCTCTAGGTTCCATCCATGTTGTTGCAAATGACCAATCTCAAATAAGATGGTGCCTTGGAAAACTGATATTCATATATTTGAATATGTCTTGGAAGAAGGACATATCAGGTGTTTCAAATGCTATTTTCATATGGTAATAACTAATTTAAAACATTATCTTCATATTAAAACAAATGAAGAATATCACAGAATATAATGCAAAGACGTTAACAAACACACATCTCTTATTATGGCCATGTACAGTTCAGAGCACTTTACACTTACTAACATATTAAACCTCTTTTGACAACTGTGGAAATTAATATTATTAATATAATCATCCTTCTTATATAAAGAGAGAATATTGAGTCATAGTGAAGTTAAGAATTTACCCAACATAAAACAACCAAAAAGTTGTGGAGTCAGAATTCAAACCTAGACATTCTGGCTCAAGCATCCTGTCCTATTAACCACTACTTCATGCTGCTTCTTCAAACTGGCTTTAAAAAGAAAAAGCCCAGAAGGCATATAGAAGGTAATAAATATTTTGTTAAATAACTTGATGAATGAACATTTGAGGTAAGCAGTTTTAGACGACCACCCTAGATAAGACTTCCCTCCTAATACCCCTCTCAAGCCCCAATAAGGTTATCACTTTTGTTCTTTGATCATTAAACCTGAGGTATAAATAATCAGTCAGTGCTAGAGAAGGTCATAGCTATATAGTCATTAAGGATTGCCTACCTAATGTGGCTTGGATGGGATTCCCAGCACACTTATTCTCTGCTACTTCCATGTAGTGTGTGACATGTTACCTTGAACTTTTTATGTTTTGTCCTGTTTCTCTAAGTAAATGGTAAACCCCTCAAAAGCAGAGTATTTCTAAATGCTTTAATATCAACTTACATTTTTATTTCAATTCTCACTTCATCAATTGCTTTTGAATATACAGTTTTATGCAATCCTCACAATAACTCTGTTAGATAGGCTGAATAGATAGTATTATTATTGCCACTTCAGAGATAAAGAGCTGTTATTAATAATAATTTGATCCACAACCAGAAATTCTAAATTCAATGGCTTGGGATAGTGCCTGGATACCAACGTTTTTGGAAGTTTTCCCAATGATTCTAATACACCACCTGGGTTGAGAATCAATATCTTACACTATTCAGCTAAATTGCACTGTTTATAAGTTATGAAACAATAACAATGATTAAATTATAAGTAAATGCAATTGCATATTTCTGAACTTACTGGCCACATTTATCTTTGAAAATTAGTCAACAAAAACAAATTAAAAAACCAAAATTAAATATTCTAAATAGGCATAAATGAAAAACAAATCAAAAGTAACAAAGAACTCATCTGTAGAAAGCTGACATAGTAAGGTACAATGAACAGAGTATTTACCATTTCCTTATCATCTAATACAGAACATGCACCAGGCTTAGTGCTTCTAATGAATTATAGAAAATACTTTCAAAAACCTTGCAAGGTAAAACCCATTATACCCATTTTTCAGATGAGTTGTATATGGATCTGACAAGCTGAATACCTTGCCAAAAGTCACACAAAGTAGGAGAGGTATTCTGTACCCTAGACTCTTTTCATCTCAGGGTTTTTAAACCAAGGCAAAAAATTGGCACTGAAGAATATGGAAAGAATATTAAATTGAGAGGTAAGGAAAGCCTGCTCCAATAGCTCCCATGGGCCATATACATTATGGCTTCCTTGCCAGTAGAGTACGTTAGGTAAACCAGGGCCTTGGGTTTCATCTTCCACCAGGCCTGATTACTTCACTTTATTTCTTGGTTATGAGCTACTTCTATGTCCCTAGCAAGCACCATTTCTTCTTCAGTTGGTATATTCATAAACATGTTTGTGTCTGATTAGACATCAAACTTCTCTGAGTTTCTATGCATTGCCTTGATTCTTTCATATTCCCACAAGGCCAGTTGCTAGAGAGGCAGAAATCCCAAAGTACTTTATTTCTGCCTCTCAGTTCTTGGATCTGGCTTATTCCTTTCTACCCTTTCTTCACAGCCAAGGGGTAAGTTTCTCAAAGGCCAGGTCTTAGTCTTTGCAGCTTTGTATCTTCCACCCTAATATAATGGCAATATTCAGTAAATGTTTATTGAATTGAACTGAATCTTTAAACACTTGTACCATGTTTGGATAGGCATTTGATTTGGTCACAACTTTAAACTTGGTTGAAATATTTTCAGTCTTCATATTGATTTTATTCATGAAGCTTTTATATCCACCAAGAATTTTAAAATGGTCAACTCACAGTATCATGGGAAAGCATTATGAAGTAGTCTCTGAAAGTCCCCACTATGATCAAGAAGACTAAGTCTCTCTACCCACATGAAATACAGTATTACATATATGGATAAAGTGAAAAAAGTACATCTTTTACAAAAAGCAGATGCTTCAAAAAAATTCCTAGTTCCATTATTCTTATTCCCAGAATTTGTATGCAAATCTATCCAGCAAAATGGGCACTCAATAAATCTTAAGGGAATAAATGAATGAATGAATAAAAATAAACAATAAATTTTAAAATTCGGAATATATTTTGATACATAAACATATCAAGTGTTTATATTAATAGATTTTATAAAGATTGAATATTATTCTAGAAAGAAAATATTTCAATCCAATATAAAGATCACGGGACAAGAGAGAGTGAAATGGGGGGAAGTTTCTCATTAGAGAACATTTCATAAGTTACAGGTCTTAAAGTCAAATTGAACAGAGCTAAAATCCTTCTATTATCTCTTTCAAGCTGTGGGAAAATTATTTGAATTTTCTAATCTTTGCTTTACTTGTCTACAAAGAAAGAAAATAATACCATCTTCTGAGGAAATTCAACCATAACTACTTGTATAATAAAATGCCCCCAAGAAGGTTTCTATTCAATAAATGCTATCCTTATTAAGTTATGTTCTATTCTACTACTTTTGAGAAAGAAAAAAATGAAAAAATGAAAGAAGAGAGAGAGAATGAGAGAGAAAGGGAGAGAGAGGAAGGAGGAGAAAAAACGAGGAAGGAAAGAGGGCAGCAAAAAAATCTACAAAAAATTAAAAAATGATAAAGAAAAGAAGAAAAGATAAAAGAAAAGAAGCGGAGAAGAGAAAGGAAGGGGAGGGGAGGAAAGAAATCAAAGGAAAAAAATTTTCTAGAAATTCATGTTTTATGTTCTACATTTCTTAATCCTTGTTCTTCATTCTTTCCCAGAAAATGAAAAAAAGAAAAGAAAAAGAAAAGAAAAACAAATGAGAGAGAACGAGGAAAAACAAGGAAGATAACTATTCCATCCTTACCCATTCTCCATCTTTCATCCCTACTCCTTCAATGAAAAGACAACAGTTTTCTATTCATTCATGCTTTTTTAATTAGACTGAACCACTGTTAAGTTAGTATACTTACAGTGTGATTTTCTTGAAAGATCAAAGAAATGAGTATGGTAGGCAGAAAGCCCACACACAAATGTCGAAGCCTTAATTTCTGGAACCTGTGAATATGTTGCATTATTTATTAATCGGGCCTTTGTAGATGTGATTAAGGTTATGGAACTTAAAACAAGGATTTTATCCTGAATTACCCAGGTGGGTTCAATCTAATCACATGAGCATTTAAAAGCAGAGAACTTTCTCCCACTGAAGGGAAGAGAGATTGGGCAGTAAGAGGTGTCAAATCCAAGCATGAGAAGGATTCATTTGCTGACTCTGACAGGTAGGGGCCCATGGGTAAGTACTGATGAGAGGTGTCTGGAGTTAAGGGTGGCCCCAGTCAACAGCTAGCAAGAAAATGGAAACCTCAGTCCTACATTTACAAGGTAGTGTCCTCTGCCAACAACCCAAGTAATCTTAGATGCTGCTTCTTCCCAGAGCCTACCAAGGAAAGCCTAGCTGGTGTACAGCTTGATTTCAACTTTGTGAGATTCAGAGTAAAGAAATCAGCTAGTTTTGAAAAGATGGTGGACTAGAAGCAGCCTGCAAGCACGCCACTTTGAAGGAAAGAAGTGTAGATTGCAGGCAGATGCCTAACCTGGCATCCATGAGGTACCCAAACCTTTGAACCAGACCGATCCCTGCTTGGCTCTGACTGTGCCCTCCAGGTTGGATCAGCCTGAGGCCCGCAGGGCCCTGCTTCTGGCTCCTTTCCAATCCCAGCTCTGAGGCTCTCACGCTGGAGCCTGAGGCTCTGTCCCTGTAGCTCCAGAGCTTCTACCAAGCCAGGGACACTGCCCCTGAGATTCCTTGCACCTGCACACCAAGACCCAACCCCTAAGCCTCCACCACTGCTGCAGGGTGGCAGAACTGCTCCAAGGTCCAGCACCCCACCAGGGACCCTCCAGCCTCAAGCCACCAGTACCTAGTTCAAGCAAATGCCAACAGCCCAGGAACACATGACCGCTGCCTAGAAAGCCTTGCCCAGCTGCCCTGTCACCTATATGGGGAGGCCCTGGGCAGAGCAATCCCCACAATGCCAGCCTCCATGAGGGGTCTTGCCCAGCTCACAACTTGAACTGCCTACAACTATCTGGTGAACAACTCAACACCCAGCATAAAGATCATCCAGCACAGGCTTAAACAGGGGAAATCACAAGTGAACAGGACAAATCAGAACAGCTACATTACAGGCTTCTAGTACACATAACCCTCCCCTGCCACATCACCATTCTAGAGTAGGGGGGAAAAGGCGCCATATAGGGAATTCTCCTTCTTCTAATTAAGCAGGAGAGTTTGCAGCAAAGAACAGGTGCCCTGCAAACCTGTTGAGAAAAGAGGTTTCAGATGAGAAGAAACCAGCAAAAGAACCCTGACAACTTGAAAAAATAAAACAGTTCTACACCCTCAAGGATCAAAATGGAGATATAGTAGTGAACTCCAACTACAAGGAAATCACCGAAATGACAAAAATGGAATTCAGAATATGGGTGGCAAATAAGATGAATGAAATTGAAGAGAAAGTTGAAAACTAATGAAAAGAAGCCAAAAAAATATTTCAGGAAATCAACAAAAAGTCACTAAAGAGCTAGACAATATGATCTTGTATCTAGAAAACCCCAAAGACTCCACCAAGGAAGTCCTAGAATTGATAAATAAATTCAGTAAAGTCTCAGGTTATAAAATCAATGTACACAAATCAGTAGCATTTCTATATACCAAGAACAGTCAAGCTGAGAGTTAAATCAAAGACTCAATACCATTCGCAATAGCTACAAAGAAAATAAAATACCTAGGAATATATTTAACTAAGGAGGTAAATGATCTCTGCAAGGACAACTACAAAACACTGAGGAAAAAAATAGCAGATGACACAAACAAATGGGAAAACATATCATGCTCAGAGATTGGTAAAATAAACATTGTTAAATGTACGTAATACCCAAAGTGATTTATAGAGTCAATGCAATCTCCATTGAAATACCAATGGCATACTTCACAGACCTAGAGAAAATAATTCTATGCTTCATTTGGAAACAGAAAAGAGCCTGAATAACTAAAGCACTCCTAAGCAAAAAGAACAAAGCTGGAGGTACCACATGACCAGACTTCAAACTATACCACAAGGCTATAGTAATTAAAACAGCATAGTACTGGTACAGAAACAGAGACATAGAACAATGAAACAGAATAGAGAACCCGGATATAAAAACACCTACCTACAGCCAATTGATCTTTGATGAAGCAGACAACAACACACACTGAGAAAAAGAAGCCCTATTCAATAAATGGTGCTGGGAAAATTGGAAAGCCACATGCAGAAGAATGAAACAGGACCCCTATCTCTCGCCATTCATAAATATTAATTCAAGATGGATAAAAGATTTAAATGTAAGGCATGAAACCGTAAGAATTCTAGAAGATAATGTAGGGAAACTCTTCTAGATACTGGCCCAGGCAAAGAATTTATGACTATGACCCCAATGGCAATTACAGCAACAACAAAAATAAATAATAGGACTTGATTAAATTAAAGAGCTTCAGCACAGCTAAGAAAATAATCAATAGAACAAACAGACAACCTACAGAATCGGAAAATATTCACAGGCTACACATCTGATAAAGTGTTAATATCCAGAATCTGCAAAGAGCTCAAACAAATCAGCAAGAAAAAAACAAACAACCCCATTAAAAAGTGGGTAAAAGACATGAACAGTGCTTTTAAAAAGAAAATAGACAAATAGCCAAGATACATATGAAAAAATGCTTGACATCAATAATCATCAGGGAAATGCAAATTAAAATCACAATGCGATATCACCTTTCTCCTGTTAGAATGGCTTTTATTAAAAAGTCCAAAAACAATAGATGCTGGAACAGATGCACAAAGAAAGTAATGCTGTGGGTGGAAATGCAAATTAGTACAACCCCTATGGAAAACAGATAGAGATTTCTCAAAGAACTAAAAGTAGACCTTCCATTCAATCCAGCAATCCCACTACTGGGTACCTGCCCAAAGGAAAAGAAGCTGTTTTATCAAAAAGACATCTTCACTCGAATGTTTACTGCAGCACAATTCACAATTGCAAAGATCTGCAATCAACCGAAGTGCCCATGAATTCATGAGTGGATTAACAAAATGTGGTGAATGTATACCATGGAGTGCTACTCAGCCACAGAAAAGGATGAATTAATGCCTTTTACAGCAATTTGAAAGGAACTGGAGACCGTTATCCTAACAGAAATATCTCAAAAATGGAAAAACAAACACCACGTGTACTCTCTAATAAATTGGAACTAACTGATGGGCACACAAGTGCACAAAGGAAAGTAAAAACCATTGGAAATCAAGTGGTGGAGGGGAGGAGGAGAGGGGGAGAAACCCACCTAACAGGTACAATGAATGCTATTTGGGTGATGGGGACACTTATAGCCCTGACCCAAGCCATGTGACAAAAACATTTCTACCCCCTTAATATTTTTAAATTAAAAAAAAAAAAAAAACCGGGGCAATCATGAGGGAAAAAAAGGAAATTAGCTGAGCCCCTAGACTTCTGACCTACAAAATTGTGAGATAATAGATTTGTGTAGTTTTAAGCCACTATATTTGTGGTAATGTGTTAAGGCAGCAACAGAAAACTAATACACTGAAATGGAGCTCAACTTTCATCAAGTATTATTAGAAATTTCAGGTCTCACGATCAAAGACTCATGCCATAAAGACAGTATGGAATATATACTTTCATTCTGTAGCACATTGGAGTCAGACAGGTCTTTTTTATGAGATGTCTAACCATGTCATTTATTAGCTATATGCCCATAGCCTAGTTATAAAACTTATCTAAATAATTGAACATAAAATTATTATCAATATATTTCAAAATATATGTGTCATACAGATCACTTTCTGCAACAGTGCATATATAAAAATAATTTAAAACTCATGACTTCAGTAATTTTAAAACTAGCAATTTTGAGAATTATGAACTAATATTATTAAAAAGGAAAATCTAAATGTTAATGAGCCAAGATTTTCATCTAAAAGAGAATAACACCATTAAGATTCACCCAAATAAAATAGAAAAAGATAAGGATAAGAGCACAGAAAATCCAAACACCCCGTAAACAAATTAATATAAATCACAGGAGGGCATACTGCAGTGGCAGGATATATAGTCAATATAAAAAAGCTAACTGCATTGCTATATAATACAATAAATTTTTTAAAAATAAAATGTAAAAGATTTTATTATATGCAAGCAATAAAAATTGTAAATTATCTAGTAATAAATCTAACAAAAGAAGTGTAAAACTTGTGTATAAAAAAAGAACTAAAGAAATCTAACAGAAGGTTTAGGTAGATGTCTGAAATATCATATTTTATATAGAAGATTAAATATTATGAAGATAACAACCTCTCAAAATTCATTTATAAACTCAATGCATCTCCAATCAAAACCCCGATAGGTTTTTTTCATAAAATTTGGCAAGCTGACTTCAAAATGTAGGCAGAAAAGCAAGACAGTAAAAACAAACTTAAACGCTCAAAGAGAAAGAGAGGGAATTTGGCCTTCACATAACAGGACTTAATATAAAGTCATAGTCATTTAGAATATGTATAGATAGATAAACTGACCAACGGAACAAAACAGAGACTCCAAAATGGAACTACAAATACATTGAACTATGATGGGTAATAGAAATGGAATGGCAGATTACTAGGGAAAGAAGTGTCTGTTCAATGAAGGGAAAAATTGGTTATACATATGGGAAAAAATCAGATTACATCTCTATTTCAAACCACCCAAAAACATTAGCTCCTGAATGGTTAAGGACTTAAATATCAAAAGCAAAATTCAAAACTTTTTATAGAATAAATATGTGAATCTTTTACACATTAGCTTAGGTGAGATATATATATATATGAGATAAAACTATTTATTTCAGTGCCAGAAAAATAAGGAACCCAATATTCAAAATAGTGGTAATTCTTGCAGGATTGGGGAGGAAGAGACAGGTATAAGATAAGGGAGGAGCAAATATATATATGTAAATTGTTCATAATGTTCTAACTCTAGGTACATCCATGGATATTCATTATATAATAATTAGTTTATATAAATAAATAAAGAAGGGTCATGCCTAAATCAATAAACTAGCTTAGGAATTATGGACTATTAATAATTACATTCTGTCCATTTAAAATAAAAAAACAGAAGAAATTATGTATGTAAAGTGATTAATTCAATGCTTGTCATATGGCAAGAATTCAATAAATGCTAGTTATTAATAATAATAGAAACACTATTTTCTGGGTCACCACTAAATTCTACACCCCAGATCAGCTGTGCTTCATACAAGGTAATCATAACCACATTATACAGCATATTTTTTAAAGAATGAGTCCCCTTTGGTATTGATGCAATACTTTTTGGCAACTAATTTTAAATCATAGTCTTACTAGACTGTCATCTGCTATTGTCTGGTACTATCCACATTCTTTATATAAATAGTATGTAACAAGAAAACAAGAAATGGGGTCATGACTATATATTTGTCCTGAAGTAAGCACAAAACAATTCGATTTTAAGGATATTAACTAGGAAACACACAAAAGGCAGATGCTTTTCTTATTTTGAATTTGTTCACGTCCCTGAGATTTCTGACCTAATTCTTGGCAAAATATCAACTCTGTTATGCAGTGTTTATTGTCAGCATATGAAATATTGGTCCTAATGGGGAGACAGGATAATAAGTAGTGTTTGTTGAGAAAGCAATAATTTTCATTGACTCATATAAAAAGTAATTAATATGTCTAGTTAGGCTACTTCTACATCATGAATTAGAACACCTTAAGGATACACTTCAATGAATATATCAGTAAGTGGACAAATAGATATAATCCTCTCTGGACTATCTAAAAAAAAATTAAATATAATTTTCTTACCTCAATCAGCAAAGTTATTACATTTGAGAATGATGGGTTTTTGTTGTTTATCTAGGCCTCCACAGGAACACAATAATTGTTATCTCTTTTAATCTGGCTTTTGCATATGATGAAAAAAATTTAGCTCAAGGGATTGTAGATAACAATTTTATCTACAATTTTAATGTTCCAGGACAATAATTCATTTAAAATATATCAGCCAGAAGCTATCACAAAAGTTCAGGACTTAAGAAATACAAATAAATTATCCACATTGCCTTTGAGTTTTAATGCTTTATACATCTTCATTTTCTAACTATTTATCGCATGTCTGTAAGTGTTTTGATTTCGTGTTTATATTAAATCACACGGTAATTTAATTCAAAGTGGCTTTAAGTGTCCCCTTGGGATAGATAGAGTTTATTTTGGCATTCCACTCCTTCCTTACAATGCTGCAAATCCAACTGGAAATTTTACCAAGGACTTACTTCTTCATATATGTTTGCTCTTGAATATATTTAGTTCTTCTTTAATATTGATTTTTTATTTTATTTTTATTTCAAAATATTAAACTAACAAATGTTTTTGTTACATGGATAGGTTTTATAATGTTTGAGTCAGGGCTGTTAGTGTTCCCATCACCCTAATAATGTTCATTATACCTGTTAGGTAGGTTTTTACTCCTCCCCGCTTCTTTAAGAAGAAAAATTCCTTATAGTAAGTTAATCAGAGTACAAAATTTCCTCATTCAGAAGCAGTGGAGAGAGTAAGGAAAATGAAGATGGATCCATTTTCAAGTGGCACAATTATAAGTGATTTTATGTAGTTACAGTAATAGTGGGTAGCATTCTAAAAGCTAAGCATACTTCTTTTATTTAATCATTATTAATCCATGAGCTTCATAAGCATCAACTACCTCAAATGTTTACTAAAAAGAAATGACTGCCCTAAGCTTTATGTATGGACCACTCCATGTGAATGATTTGTTTTACCCTTACTACTCTAGAGCTTTTTAATTTCATCAGGTTAGTTGTCACTAGATGGCAGTGTTATTTTCACTTTTCAAGTCTCGCCCGTCAAGGTCTCTAAAACACACCTGAGGATTCCCTATGTATTTTTTAAAACTATAAATACATTTTAAATGAGGAGGTATACATAAAACATAGCTTAGTCCTTCTTATGAACTGAACATTGTTTCTCTCCAAAATGCATTTATTGATTCCTAATCCCCATTGTGATGGTATTTGAAGGTGGAGCCTTTGCTACAAAACTAGGTTTAAACCTACACCGAAATGAGGTCATGAGGATGGATTCCCCATGATAATGGTTAGTGCCCTTATAAGAAGAGAAAGAGACCAGAGTATTCTCTCTCTTTCTCCCCATCATGCTGGAATTCAGCAAGAAGGCAGCTGTCTGCAAGGAAGGGGGCCTTCATCAGCCCAAATATAATACAATAATCCTAGTTCTTAGAGCTTTTGTGAAAACAAAAACAGTCTTAGAAAGGCAAGCACTATATAAAAGTAACTTATTGCCTTAGGGTCACTGTATCATATCCTTTTTCTAAACATTCTCTTATGTACTTTTAAAGTAAATGCTATCTGCTCCACTTATTCATTCAGCACATATTTATTGTGACATGCACATATTGCAGGGCACCAGGAGTTCGACAGTGAACTAAAAGCAGAAAATTCCCTTTCCCTCAGAATGCTTATGTTTTGGTAGGAGAAACTTATTAATCAAACAGCTTCATCAACAAATATAAATTCTAACAGTGATAAATGCTGCAAATGAGAAATAGAATATGAACCTGTGTGACATGAAATTGGATCTAAATGGGAAGATCAGTAAAAGATTCCTTGATTAAGTGAAAAGTGAACATAGATCTAGAGAGTGAGAGCATAAGTCATCTAGGAATGAGAAAGATATTCACTTAGGAAAAAACCAGCATGAGAAATAATGCCTGGCAAATGAAAATATGATGTATATACAGTAAATTAATAGTAAGCCATTAAGGTCGGATTGGAAATGAAGGATGATGAAACATAAAGCTGGAGAAGCAAGTAGGGGCAGAACTTGCTGGACTTTGTGTTATGTTAAGAATGTGCCTTTATTCTCAAATAAGCTGGGCATAGTGGCACATGCCTGTAGTCCCAGCTATTAGGGAGAATTAGGCAGGAGGATCTCTTGAGCCCATGGGCAACACAGTAAATCCCCATCTCTAAGAAAAAAATATGTAAATTGATGCAGAATGTCTTAGTCTGTTTGGGATGCTGTAACAAAATACTATAAATTGGGTGGCTTTCAAACAACAAACATTTATTTCTCATAGTTTTTGAGACCAGAAAAGTCTAAGGTCAAGGCAGATTCTGTGTCTGGTTAGGGCCTACTTCCTCATAGACAGTGCATTCTCCCTTTGTCCTCACAGGTGCTCACTAGCTCTCTGTGACCTCTTTTCTTTTTTTAGGCTGGTCAAGTGAAGCAGTGGGAGCGTCTGAGGATTCTTCTATAAAGGCGCCAATCCCAATCATGAGGGTGCCACCCTCACAACCTAATCACCTAATCACCCAAAGGCCCTACCTCCTAGTACCATTACCTGAAACGTTAGGATTTTAACATATGAATTTTGTGAGGAAGCAAACATAGCACAGAGTGATTGTATTTTAAGCAGGGAAGTGATTCATATTCGGTAATGATTATTCCCATTGAAGAGTGGAGAACAGATTAAATAGAAGCAATTTTGGCAATTATATTACTTTGTGTAGTTAATCATTACAAGAGCAAAATTTTGTTAGAGACAAGGATTACATTTTAAGCTAATTATATCTGAGTCTTACATATAAAAGGGATTCAGTTTTAACTATTTTACTTATCAATAAATTTATTTTGCTAAATACTTTACTAAAACTTATAATTCTAAAATTGGAAAACTGAAAAGGCCTAGCCCACATCCTACCTTCCACATAGTGTCTAAACCTCTTCTCTGACAGCCCCTAATGAAAGGTAACTTACTCTCTGTTTAAATTCTTCCAGAGACAACAGACTGTTCTATTTTGTTTTCTTACACTAAGATGAAATCTGTGTCTCTGTAACTTCTACCCACACAGCTTCTCTGGGTAATAATTTTCCTATATTCAAAAACTGAAGATAAAGTGGTGTGATTTCCTAGACCAATCTCGCTTTCTCCGTGGTAAACACAACTAGTTGTCTCTAAAATTCATGATATAATTTTAAGACTCCCTCATCATCTCAGGGACCCTTCCCAATGCGCCAATATTCAACACTTTCCTGGCATAGGCTAATTGCCCAGAGCAGTACTGAAGACCACCATCTCATTATGGATGCCGCCTGCTAACTTTAAGACTATGTTACATTGTAGGGTAATTATGTCACATAATGGCTTATCTTGAGCTTAAAATGTATTGGTTTTCTTGACATGAGTTCCTATCAAGCATTGATCCCTCTATCCTATACTAGAAAGAAAAAATGGGGGTGGATGAGAACAGATAGACGAATGCAAGTATTTATCAACTTCAGCTCATTATATTGTTTGTGAATCCTATATTCTGGTATTTTTCCCTCTCAACTGTTCCTCAGCTGAAAATTTTACATGCATGTTTTCCACATCTTCATCAGAGTTCTTGACAAAGCTATTAAAATGTAACAAATCCCATGAAACACCTGACTCTAGAGAGGACTTGCAAACTACCTTTTCTGGTAAATTAACTTTCAAATGAACACTTGACTCTCAACTGGGAATTTTCTCAACAATTTGGGGGAATGCAATATTATATTCTACATGTAAACATCTAAACAAAACTCTTGTTCGAAGGGATTTTAAAAGGCCAGAGAGGTATTAATAATAAGTTTGAAGAACTGGTAGTTTTTTTAACTTCCTCTTGGTGGGTCAACAAGTGGCCATTTCCAGGAAAAAAAAAATATAAAATAAAAATAACCTTAGAGACTTACAAATGTTTTCATATTCTGATTTGGCATTTGTGTTTGTCTAAAAAATATGTAAATTTTTACTCATTAAGGTCAATTTTATTGACTCTTCTCCAAAGAAATTTTTTTAATCAAACCAAATGAAGCCTATATAATATCTAATTCTTTCATGTTTTTGTCACAGGACACAGATTACTTCAAAGGCTCCATGTAGCTTTTTCATGAGGCCTTACAAGTCATCCAGTCCAACCTTCTTTTTGCCTCTATGTACACTGCCAGTTTGTAAAGAAGCAAGGCTGGGAACCCAGGTTTCCTTTCCATACTCTCTCATTTCCCTAACAACACATCACCCCCCAAGAACAGACATACAAATTCAGACACCTTGTCCAGTGCTCTCTCCAAAACACAATACTGTCTTACTCTTTCAGTTGCTCATACTTTTACACAACTAAAATGTTTTCCTGTCATTTTATATAAATCTTTACAGGGGCTTCCCAAATCTGACTGCATATGGAAATTACCTGATGGGCTCTTTTAAAATAAACATATTTTTGTTGTACTTTCCAAAATTCTGACTCCTTAGGTCTGGCATAGAGCCTTAAGGACATATAGCCAGGCTTGGTAATCACTGTTTTAGAATACAATTTGAAGTTGGACAAACCTTACTTTACTAGCTCATCCCTTTACTAGCTGTGTGGCCTTAGGTAACTCGCTTACCTCACTTCAGTCTCATTTTCCTCATCTGCAAAATGAAAAAAAAAAATGATAATAATACATCTACCCCAAAGGGTTATTGTAACTATTAAATGAGCATATGCAGTATTTAGTACAGTGCCTGGCATATAGTAAGAAGTCAACAAAAGTTATCATCATCTTGGTCCTTGGAATTCCACAAACCTGATCTAGTTTCAGAATTTAAATGTTCTTATGGCATGGCTTCCTGCAAATTACCCTTTCCAGGCTGTCTTTCCATCCTCAGCTCTGGAGGGGGACATTCCCACTGCAGTTATATTAACATAAGCTGAGCTTTATTTCACCTGCATCTAAAGAAATCAAAGAAAGTTCTAGGCAACTAGTATGTGTTCATTAAATATATGGTTGATGAATGAATGAATGAATGAAGCTAAGAGATGATCCTTCAATGCCATTATCAAAAAAAAAAAAAAAAAAAAAAGAATACCAGAAGTGATTACTCAAGAAATCCAGTTAAGATCTAGGATCAGAACTTAGGACCTGCTCTTTCCAGCCTATTGCCTGAGCACAACTCTGCTCCTACCCTCCACCCCCACCCCCACCATTTCAGACACTGGGACTTATTCTGGAACTGAACAACATCCAATCTGAAGAAAATTCTCAGGGCCACTGTAGCTTTTTGATGAGACTGTATAGGTCATCTAGTCCAATCTTCATTATTTTTTGTTCCAACTTATATTACAAGTCTGTAAGCAGGCCAAAATGATGATAGCATAAGGCCACTTGACTATACTTTTATGTTATGTGGCTCGATTTAGCTCCAGAGCATTGCCCACATCAGCTATTCCAAGTTGTCACTACAGATCGCAGTTGTTACTGCATGTCCATAGCTCATACTGTTACCACTCCTTTTATCTGTGATGGCATGCTACCTCTTCCAACCCCTATCGTAATTACCAGATGAACTCTATTATTCTTCAAGTTGAAACTTGAAGAAAGTGGCCCAAGGGTCACTGTCTCTGTGAGGGCTTGCTAGGACCCATGTGTCTACTTCTACCCTTATTTGCTCCTCCAAATTTCCCTCTTTTTCACATATTATGACAAACCTGTAGCATCTTTCTCAGTGCTTCATTTTTGCCTTTCACTGTTTCTCTCATAGAGCATTTAACTTTATCTATTGTAATGGTTTACCTATTTATTTCCTTGTCTCCCCCACAAAGAGAGCAAGTGACAGCACAGGTTAAGTGGCAAAGCCTAAACTGCCTCTTATCCTTGGGGACCTCAAAATTGCACAGTCATTAATGAAGACAATTATTTGTAATAAGTACTCTTGGGGAAAAATATGTTCAGAGTGACAAAAGCCAAGGAAAAGTAGTCATGAGACAGATGCATGAACAAAGAGAGACAACCCCATAAAGTAGTTTATACAATTTTCCAAAGCAATGGTAGACATTTTTTATTGTCTTTATAGTAATCAAAAGGATCTACGTCAGAAAATCAGAACAATTTATTTTTCCTGTACCTATAAATCAAACCTATACCCCAATTCAAATATTTAGTTTGTACCATTAATAAATTATAATAGAAAGATGAATTTAGAATGTGATGCACAGTCCCATGGGAGCAAGATTGCAATTAAGAATAAAAATGACACTTTAGTGAAGAGCTAGTTAGAAAACTGATTACCTAACTATTTTGATAAGGTTTCATATACAAACAATAATGAAGAATATGTCATAAGCAATCAGAAAGCAGTTAATAATAATTGAAGCAATCATTTTTTAAAAAATCCCAAAATAAACTACCAATTCAGTGCTGTGAAGTATAACCAAAAGCTCAAGAGGTCCCTTCATGCCACAATAAACTGTAATTCATTCCAAACGATCCTAGCTGGTTTCTGGCAACTAGCTTCCCTTGAGACTTTTAACTGTGATATAATTTTTTACTCAAGTTATCTATAAAAGCTTTGTTTTTTTTTTTTTTTTCTTAACACTGTCTCCAGAAGAAGCTATCAGTTCTAAAGAAAAAACTGATGGGATTTTTTTTTTTCTTCATAAAACTAAATGGACCACCAAAAGTATAGAGGTCATCCTGACTTTTATCCAGATTTCCTTATGCTTAAGTCAAATCTTTCCTACCTGTTATATACCATCATCATTCATTCTAACCTTTCTAAAAATGAAGTTCTACCATTTTCAATAGGAATGTGGTTTTTTCTTAGAAAAGTCTATTAGAAGTCAGAAGGACATATGGCTATTACAGAAAGAAAAGAAAGTAATATTGTACCATGATGTTTTGGTCCCCATTTAGTCTACCTTGTCTTTCCTGCGCCAAATGCCCAGAGGGCAGGAGAGATTCACTTCTATACTATGTGGCTATCTGACAAAGTTAAAGTTTGACATAAATGGGATTTAGAATTGCATATCAACACACCCATGGGCTTCGAAAGACAATGGTATCAGATAAATAGTTCGCCAGATGAAAAAATATATGAAATTTTTATCACAACTAACACCCGTGACCTCTACTAAAGTCACTTGTCTCCAGAAACTAGAATTGAAGGATTGAAACAATATTAAACACTGCCTTCACTTTTTCTCATAGAACTGTTCTAAAGGATTAAAAATGTACTCAGTGAAAATGGTTTGATCTCTTTGGCTAAAAAATATTATTGAAATGGAAATATTTTTAATTACTCTATTAAATTCTTGTCAATGTTTATGTCCATCCCTTTTCCTCCTTTCTAAGGTACAACAACAAGGTCTCAAGAATTACAGAGCATTTTATTTTACATCACTGCTATATCTTCCTTTTCTACTGAAATTATCTGTGCACAGGGAAAGGCATGTAAGTAAAAAGTATATTTTGCACTTCATGGTTGACTGGAAAGCTAAGACAGGTCTTGCCTCTCTTACATCATGGGTCCAGCACATCTGATCAAAATTACTGAGTATTTAGTCACCTCTCAGCTACTCTCCATCAAAAACAATCATTCCAAAACCTTGCCTCATTTTTCCTCATCTTTAAATCATTTTTAATTTCAACATTCCTCTAAAATTTAGAAGCCAAAACTGATATATTGGTAGCCTGAGCATATGAAAAAATTTTTGAGAAGAAACAATACACATAGCAACGGTACCCCTTCACCTGGTTAGAACTTTCATCAGACTATCCATAATGACATATATTAAAACTCATATACTGAATATATAGAATATTCAATGTCAAGATTTTTCTTGCGTGTCTGCCATGCAAGTCTTTCTTAAATATATTGTCTATTTTACCCCTCCTGTTTCTTATTAACTCTTCTTCACTGAATATATAAAATTGTCTTTAAATTCTCTGTCCTCAAAATATGAGCCATCTTAGGTAACTCAGCATATCTTTTAACCATAACTTTCGATTTTTGAATCCAGTTGACTCTCTTCCAGACTTTCCTTGAAAAAAAAAAAACTGTCTTCAAAAGAAGCTATCAATTCTAAAAGAAAGAACTCTGGATACAAGAAAATGGTTAAATTGCTTAACAGAGTAGGTACTCAGCAAAGATAGACTAAACGAATGGATAATTCAGTACAGACTATTTACCTAAACTTCCTGATGTATACATGTTAAAGCATTAGATTTTTCTGACAAACTTCATAGAGTTTAATTGATCAACATGCAGTGGACCATACTAGTTTAGCTGTTGGGAGAACAATAAATTAAATCAAATGTTGGATGATACGCTTGTAATCCTCTTTCCAATTTCTAATTTACTGTCTAGTTTTCAAACATTACAAATAAAAGTTTTACAAAACCAGCGCCATTTTTCACGAAAAGAAAAAAGCTGCAATAAAAGATGAAATATAATTCAAATTCAATTTTATTTCCCTAAGAAAAACTAACATTGAATAAGACCAAAATATTACATCTTAGACTTTCTTAAAAAAATAAAATGGCATAGAGAAACACTTCTTCAAGTGTACAAGTAAATTGTTACAAGGATATTCACTGTAATATGATCTGTAATACCAAAAAACAAATACATAAATAAACAAAATGACAGAATTAAAATGTCCAAAAAAAGAAAAATCAAAAATAAATGATGGTACACACCATGGGACACTATGTAGTCATTAATGATAAAATAAGTTAGACTCACACCATGGAAGTGAAATGAAATGAAAATGTCTATATTATTATATATAATTAATACCATAATTTATAATGTGCACATATGTATATCTATATATAAGGCATAGATATATAGATATAGACATAGATGAAATAGATGTAGAGGGGAGTTTCTAATTCTTTCTATTATATCCTCTGTATGCAATATATAGAAGTAGAAACTCCTTTTGAAATTTAATATATTTTAACAATTAAGTACCAAGAACTCACTGGATAAGTGGGAAATAAAAATTTACGTAAAAGAAATTAAATGAGTTAATATATTTTGAAAACCTAATAACATATCCAAAGGACATAACTGTAAAAACAGAGGCGTGTTCAGCACAATGATGTTTTTCACTGCATTTTCTAGGTCAGTGAAATAACAGAAGCCAATTTGATGTCCAAAAGTATAGAAATGTTTAAGTTGTGTTTTTATTTATTCGATAAAATATTAAAAATAAACAGTATATGTTTAATAATGAGTTTGTGATAAGAGATAAATCTAATGTAATATTTAATGCTACATTATAAAAGGAAGATACAAAACTGTTTAATCTGAATGATCACAGTACTACTTAAAAAAAGAAAAAAACTTATACTTAGGAAATAAGACCAAAATGTTACCAACAGGAGGAGCCAAGATGGTGAATGAGAAAAGCCGCCAGAGTGTCTCTGCAAAAAAGACAAATTCTAGAACAAAGAGAAAAAAATAAACTAGCAGAGAAACATAGATCGGGTGAGGGTCAGAAGGAAGGGTGCCTGAAAGTACAGGAGACTCCATGGGAAGACATTGTGGAGGAGAACTGGAAGGAGAAAGTTCCCGAGAGGCTTGGAGACCAGCGACAAGGGTGGGCGGAGCAGTTAACTTCCCCCTCCCTTGCATGTCGGACTGTTGGTGGGCTCCTGAGCGGTTGGAGAGACCTGCCGACACCAGCCCAGAGACGGCTGCCACCAGTGAGCAGCGGCCTCTTGCGGACACAGCGCCGGGTTCAAAGCCCCCTCAGGGAACCTCCCCAGGCGCAGACCTGAGCCTATCAGCAGACGCCATATTGCTCCATTCTCTCCTTCCCCATCCCTACCTGAGGGTGCCCAGAGAGACAATTTAACCATCACGCAGAGGCATCTTGAAGGAATGGGACCTTTCCTTTTGGGGCCGTACAGCAGACTGAGGGTTACTAAGACTGTGAGCTCCCTACCTGCCAGCCCTCCCAGGTGCTGTTTGCCTGGGAACTCCAGGAGAGTGGGCCAAATCCCTAGTGGAGTGAAATCGATCCAGCTTGGGCACGCTGTAGGTGATTCCAGACCAGCACCCCTCCCCCTGGCAGGGTCAGGGGTCCATCTCCAGGGCCCAGGGGACAGGCCTACAGATCAGATCCCGTACACTGAGGTCACGATCGCGCTGCCCTGGGACACGGAGGAGATATCTGTGAAAGAGTCTACTGAGGAGTGTGTGCCCTCAGGGGCAGATCAGCATGCCTGAGTGGCAGCCCTCCTCCCAAAAGAGGGCTGTGCACCCAGCTCAGGCTGCGATCCTGGGTAGGGAACCTCCTGGCCCATGTCACAGCCAGGGGAGATCCATCAGCCTGAGGTCCCACTTATTGGCAGAGGCCTGGGAGAGGCCACGGAGAGGAGGAGAGTGGAGGAAAGCGAGACCTGCTCCAGAGTGCAGGTCTTGGACAGCCCCACCCCCAAGCCCAGAAATTCAGCTGAGTGGAGCCATTTCAGCCTCTCCCAGCAGCTATGCACAGAAACAAAGAGCAGACCTTTGACCCCTGCTAACAGCAGTTGTGGAGCCTGAGGGCAAGCTTACCCAACCCAGCCCCACCCAGACTCACTCCCGGTCCTGGCCCCACTGAGGCGGAGAACAAGGACACACCTGGAAATCCCAGGGCCCCACCCATCACCCCAGGCACAAGAGGTCCTCTCTAGAGGAACAAGAGCTAGCTACAGGTACCAAAAACAGCTCGATCCTCCCTGCAAGTGCCACCTAGTGACAGGGAGGTCATCCTGCACATGCTTTTACTGCATATACTGAATCTACTGATACATCATAAAGGGTGTGGCCAAATCTCACCCACAAACACCCCCTACTGGCTCAGAGACTAAACAGAGCCTGTCATTATCCAAATGAAAACCTAAACGCAAGAAGGAACAACTGATCCAGATGGGAAGGAACCAGCGAAAGAACTCTGGAAGTATGAAGACTCAAATGGAAAGCACACCCCCAAAGAGGAATAACAGCTCCCCAGCAATGGACATTAACCAAACTCAGAACACTAAAATGACAGAAGAATTTCAAACATGGATTGTAAGAAAACTCAATGATATGCAAGAAAAAATGGATGACCAATACAAAGAAACCACAAATAAAATCCAGGACTTGGAAGAAAAATTCACTAAAGAAATTGAAATATTAAAGAAAAATCAAACCGATCTCCTGGAAATGAAGGACTTATTCAGGGAACTACAAAACACCATGGAAAGCCTCAAGAACAGGGTAGATCAAACAGAAGAAAGAATCTGAGAAATTGAGGACGACTCCATCCAATTAAAAAAGTCAGTCACAGAGATTGAGCAGAAAATTAAGAGAAAAGAAATAAACCTACAAGAAATGTGGGATTATTGAAAAAACTGAACCTGAGGATGATAGGGGTTCTGGAAGGTGAAGAAGAAAATACTCAAGGGCTGGAGAAGCTATTTGAAGAATTAATAGAGGAGAATTTCTCAGGCCTTGAGAAAAATTTGGATATACAGGTTCAAGAAGCTCAGTGGACCCCAGGGAGATTCAATGCAAACAGGATGACACCACGTCACACAGTCATCAGATTGACCAAAATATCCACTAAAGAGGCCCTTCTACGAGCTGTAAGGTGAAAGAAACAAGTAACATACAAAGGAAAGCCCATCAGAATAACACCAGATTTCTCAACTAAAACTCTACAAGCAAGAAGAGACTGGGGCTCCATTCTCACTCTTCTGAAACAGAATAATGCCCAGCCTAGAATCTTGTACCCTGCTAAACTAAGTTTCATATATGAAGGAGAAATAAAGACATTCTCAGATAAGCAATGACTGAGGGAATTCACCAAGACAAGACCAGCTCTCCAAGAAGTACTCAAAACAGAATAACACAAGGATCAGCATAATAAACACTCATGAATGTGAAACCACTAAAAAGTTAAAGATCAAAGGCTAGATTCCACAATGGCTCAAGAGAGAAAACAAAGCAACAAAATGCAACCCAACAAAATGAACAGTAATCCACCCCACTTATTGGTTCTCTCAATAAATGTGAATGGTTTGAACTCTCCTCTCAAGAGACATAAGCTGGCCGAATAGATAAAAAAAACAAGCCAAGCCTCAGCTGTCTCCAGGAAACACATCTAACCCCGCAAGATGCATTTAGACTCAAAGTAAAGGAGTGGAAATCAACATTTCAAGCAAATGGAAGCCAAAAGAAGGCTGGTGTGGCAGTTTTGA